>JAYMTK010001732.1:0-15569 GCA_036897405.1 Pelargonium myrrhifolium | reverse complement strand
ATGATCTTACGTAAGAAACATAAAGGTTGGGAAGAAGAGAAAACGTTGGGAAGTGGCTTTTATTTAACAGCTACGGTTATTCCCATACAAAAAGGTCGAACACAACTAGGCTCCGACTTTAGAAGCATTGATGGGTTTGGTTTTGGGTTTCGTTTAAATCAAAAAAATCGAAACTTTATCGCAAGGCACCAATTTTTAACTTGTGTTTGTTTGTTTAACATTATATAGCGTCAATGGAGTTTGAGTCTGGTTTACGCCAAATGCCTCGTCCTATTCTCTCTCTCTATCACCATTACTATAAAAGAAGCTACACTTTCCCTCTCCCTCAGCACCCACCTTCTCCTTCTTCAACCTCTCATTTTTTGCCTCTCTTTTTCCTCTTAGCCATGCCCAGATCTCTGCGTTAATGAACTTTAAGGACAATTCACCTTCTGGGTTATCTTGAACAAGGTCTTGGCTCAATTGGGTTCATCACAGAACTTGAAAAGAACAAACTTTTTTGTGTGTAATTGGGTTATGGAGAAGCTGAATTTTGTGAAGAATGGTGTGCTTAGATTGCCTCCTGGTTTCCGGTTCCACCCAACGGACGAAGAGCTTGTGGTTCAGTACTTGAAGCGCAAGGCCTTTTCTTGTCCCCTCCCAGCCTCCATCATCCCTGAATTTGATGTCTGCAAGGCTGATCCTTGGGATTTGCCAGGTAATTTTTGCTCATTTTGTTTCTTGACTAACCAACAATGCCATGGAGAAGAACCCAATTGCTCATCTTGGATTCTTGATTATGTTCAGGTGATTCGCAGCAAGAGAGGTACTTTTTCAGCACCAGAGAAGCTAAGTACCCGAATGGGAACCGCTCCAACCGAGCTACGTGTTCCGGTTACTGGAAAGCCACTGGGATCGACAAGAAAATTGTGGCTTCCAGAGGCAACCAGGTGGTGGGGATGAAGAAGACTTTGGTTTTTTACAGAGGAAACCCTCCGCACGGGACCAGAACCGATTGGATCATGCACGAGTACCGCCTCGAAAATCAAGTGAGTTCTCAGCTCAATTCGTCAAAATTGAACTTCAGTTGTGTGCTACTAATCATGCATTGTTCACTAACGAGTCTGGTTTGTAAATTTGTGCAGAACATGGGAGCTATGGAGAATTGGGTTCTTTGCCGTATATTTCTCAAGAAAAGAAGTACTAAAAATGAAGAAGATAACAACAATGGTATTGTTGAGACTCTTGAGAGAGTGAGGGAAGCCACAGCAGGACCTGTTTACTATGAGTTCATAAAGGGAAGGACCGATCTAAACGTTGCTCCTCCTTCGTCTTCTTCGTCGGGTTCGAGTGGGATCACAGATGTTTCTAGTAATCAAGAATCGGATGATCATGAAGACAGCAGTAGTTGCAATAGTTTTCCGTATTTTAGAAGAAAACAGTAATTAACAGAGTAATTTAATCAATCTAAATTCCTTCTTATTTGTACCAGTCAAGAAATCCAATATTTGGGCAATATAAAAAGTTTCTTGTTTCTCTTCTATTTCTTGTTGCTGCAATTCTTCAATCTTTTCCCTCACGCCATGCAGAATATTTTCCTTTACCAAAAGGAAAATGATTTTAAAGAAAACCAAATTGCAAGTCAGACCCAAAAGAGAATGAGGAAACTGGATGGAAAGAAGGGTAAAAGAGATGTCAATGGCATAAAATATATATAATTACACAATCTTGCATCTAAACTTTGCCAAAAGAGGTCTCTTTTTTCACCAGAATATGATTCACTCTCTAAAGAACCCAATTCCTTATCCTTCAAACAAGAGTTTCTCTTGTTCTTGTGCGCACTCAAATCTATATAAATTGTGTTTCAAGAAACAGACATGCTCAGCTCAACACATTTTTCTACAATATTTGTTAAAATTGTCATGTCCAGCATCAAAAATACAAGAAAGATGAGGAGTAGGTACATATGTTGTTGTGGGGAAACAAAATTAACTGAAATATTTTAAATGCACAAGACTAGTTGGTGAAAGTGGCAAGACTTTAAAATACTTGCATTATTGGCTGTATCCAAAACAAAACACTGAGCTGGTGTTGGATTCTAAAAACTGACCTCTAACTCCTCTTCAAGAACTCTTGTTTATGATTTCTTGCACTCTCCGCAAGTTTTTGCCACCACATCTTTATAATCCTTACAGATAAAACTTTTGTAGTATTATATAACTTCAAAAATCTTTCATCTCTTTCGTGGTTTTGAACATGATTTTTTTTTTTTGTGAATTCATTCAAATTTGAATGATCATTCTTGTAAAATTTTCAAGTTGCTTCCATATCACTTCAACTATAGAAAATGGTCAAAATTTGAATTGGATGGACAACATATAGCAGATATAAACACAGTGGATTCTTGGATTCTCCCACTAGCTTCCAACTACTCTGCAACTTTGACTTCAAATTAAGTGAAAAGTACTTACTAATCTGATGTACTATACTTGTAATATACTACTAACAAAAAAAAAATACATATACACGTACTTCAAATGGGTTGCTTCAATTGATGTGTCACACGTGTCGTGCATGCAAGGGCCGCGACTTGGCTATACATAGTTGACTAAAAAAGACAGACATCTTAAAATACTAGGAGATGAAATGAAAAATAAGAGTCACTTATTGATCAAATTGAGTCAAGTTTGTATAAAATAGAGGAGAGAAGAGCCAGCAAGGGACCTTGTCTGGTGATCTCATAGGGTGGGGGAGTAGCGAATAGGAGAGCGCCAAGTGGGCACCAGACAGGTTGCGGACGGCACATTAATCAACTATAAACAGCTTGATTATGAGAAGAAGTTGATTGTGAATTAGTGAGCTAATGGGGTGTGATGCCATAACAGGAAAGGGAAAATAAAAATTGCCGACCAGGCAAGGGTTTCTTGTGCCACTGGGTTTTATGTATGATTTTGGGTTAGAATTATCCAAGGCTTTTGGCTCTTGGAGTTCTTCACGTCACACACACTGTCTCTCTCTCTGTTCAGGTTTCGTTTTCATGAGAAAATTAAAAAAGGGACTGGAATGGGTTTGTGTTGTGTGGATTGCTGACTAGGGTGGAAAGCTAAGTCTTTCAATTTTGTCAACCACGTGGGCAGGCCGTCGTGGAAGACCACACACTCAAACACAAAAACTAATACTAATAATTATCATAATCACATAATTAGGTCTTAGATTTGTATGAGAATCTCTACTCTAAGATCAACAGCAACATTTATTGCAAAATGAACTTCTAATTATATGCATAAACAGAATAAATGGACCAATCATACTATAAGCTGCTAAAATTAATAAATAAATAAATAAAAGGATTGTTGTGTTAAGAGAAGAGACTCAACTTCACCTGATTAGGTCAATAATAAAGGAACAATAGCTGGCAATCAAGTCACTTTCAAATTCAATGGGGATGGGGCAATTTTGGCATTTTAGAGTAATAACTTGCAATTGCAGACAGGGTATGCAATGTTATACTAATATCGATTGTGTACGTTGACCACTTCTAAAACCAACCACTATTAAAATGGTGTTTTGCTTAGACAATGTTGAGTTTAGAATAATAGATGGGTTGCTTAGTATCTCTGCAACAATGACATCTCCATTTTTTTTATTAATTAAAACTAACATTCATATAATTTGGGACAATGATATTTAAATATACCCAAGAATGAATTATTTAAAGTGGTAGGCCACTCATATGTTGGGCCAAGCCTAGGTGAATGACCTAAGCCCCTCCCCTCCCAAGGTAAATGACCTAATATATCTCAATACTGTTTCACAGGATTTAGCTAAACTAGCCAAAGAGTTTGGCAACATAGACAGGAACAGTGTGCAGTAGCAAATGTACACCTAAGATGAGTCTAGAGATTTCCTTGAACTTGTAAGTTTTGATAACTAATACATAGAAAAATTTATAGTTCCTTCCAAGTCTAAAATTGGTCTAATGGGGTGTGGTTTTTGTACGTTCAAACTTCCATATACCTGTTTTTTTCTTCTCCAATGCCCAAATGGCCTACAAATTGAAGATTCAAATACATATATGATCCTATTACTATTTGGAAGATGAAAGATTCTCCCATAGAATCATAAAGTTCTATGAATCCTTGAAAATATGAAAGCAACATAACAACAATTTTCCACCAACGTTCATTTTATAAATAATTACGCTTTGCTGGCGTTCTCCTTGACTAGATCTGCACCAGCGTTTGGAGGTGGTGGTCCAGAAAGGGCCTTCAGTACAGCTTCATTCTGCAAGACAAGAGCATTTCAATGAGCTGAATTCGCAGCTCGGAACCATATCTAGATATTTGCCAAGCAAACTACATGTATCCGTAGAAATTCCAGAGTTTGAAGATGCAAAAGTTGCTCTATACAAACAGGATGCAGCAATCAGCATAGTAAACTACCACAAGACAAGTAGACCAAATGAATGCTATTGCCCAATACACTAACTATTTAGTAATTCTTACCAAGAGCCAAAGCATACTCGCTCAAATATGATAAAAAAATCATTGTCTTTATCCCCCAACCCTTTCTCGCCTCGATTTGAGCATTTTTTTTTTCATTCAATGTAGAAATGTTTTCCTTTCCAAATCCTTTCATTTAACTTTAGTATTAGGACCCACTAATGAGACGGTCTGCATCAGAGTGGGTATATTCTCAACACAAGCACCTGCATCTTGCCACTTTGTTCTAGCACAGATACTCTGAAAAGACATATGTCAAGTATCCTATAACATAGAAACCTATACTGAAGTGTCAAACGGTGTCTAGTTTGGTTGATTCAAGCATTACCATCACAAGTGTTGATCACAAAATGCCAATTAGCAAAAACATTTATTAAAAAGGAACTTTCATGTTAAATTTAAAAGCCAAAACTACAACTGAGGAATCTAGAAAATGAATTTTAAAAATATAATCAAATCTTTATCCTGCTATTATAAATGAGAATGCTTATATTGTGCTCAACTGATACTTCATATGCATCTCTAATATCATTGAGAAAGTACAATAATAGTAAAATGACTCCCATTCACTGCCAATTTTTTCTCCTTGCAACACATCCAGTTGAAAGAGAACAGCTACATATATTTAAAGGAAAGATCAGTCACTGACCTTCTACAATGAAAACTAGATCGACTATTCATGTAGCATAGAGATTTTTCTCAATTTTAATGTTTATGTCTAATAATCTACAAATAGCATCATACAAGGAAATTACTTGTTATTTCCCAAACAAAAAGGGTAAAAGAGTTTGTAGCAACTAGCAATGACAGCAAAAAAGAAGAGGGAGGTAGCCTATTAGAGCAAAGCTTAAAACACTTTAATATATGTTTGAGAGCCAAGGTTTAGATAATGGGGCATTGGAACGTAAAGGAGAAGAGCCAAAAAGATTGTAGAGACTAGAGAGAGGATGTCAAAGGAAGCTAGATAGAATAAGTACAGTACGGAGTGGAGAAGGATTTCAAGTGTTCTTTCTAATAAAGTGATCCTTTAAACCCAAGAGGAAGTGTCATAGGATTCAGCCAACTGTGGTGTACAGCATTGAATGTAATAATCCAATGAGGCAACAAAGTCACAAGGGAGTAGCAAAAATGAGAATGCATGTGTAGATTTGTGGTAACAATGGAACTGATAAGACCGAGTATGAAGCCATCCAAGCCAAGCAAAAATTGAGGAAGCTTCAATAATTCAATTGAAGATAATATTGGGAAGAATAAAAACACCTAAGGTGGTTCGGGCAAGTGAACTAAGAAGATTAGTGAAACCATCAAGAAATGTGAGAGAACACAATTAAGAGGAACTAAAAGTGGTTGTGGAAGCCTGATTTAACATATAATGAACGAAGTAATACAAAAGAGCATGATAACACACGACTTAACAAGAGAAATGAAATTAGTTGAAATAGAGTGGAGGAGAAAAATACGAGTAGATGATGAAAAAGAGCTTAACTAAATGAATTGCATTGCAAATCTCAACTTCTTTTTGGTGAATGGATTGGAGGTTGACGTTCTCTCACTTATTAGTAATTTTAGAGGTACGCCCCTAGAAGTTTTTCTGTTTGTAAGAGAAGGGAGATGCACAATATCTTAATGTCATATACCACATGCTAGGTTAGACAAATTGGAAAACTTTTGTAATCAGCGTATTCTAGGAGCAGTCAACCGTCTAACAGGAAAATGCACTTTTTTTTGAGAAACTTATCTAAATAATGCAAATTAAAAAAAAAAATACATCTTTCAATTTCTACACCATTTGGTAATCAACCACATAAGATGAGCTCCAAATCCAAGCATTAGTGTTCAACAAGGATTTCCTTCTGATGAAAAGATATGAGTTACAGATGCTCAAGTTTTATTCATGAAACCTCCTTGTTAATCTAAATAAAAGTTGATCTTTTGAAACAATTGTTGCAGAAACAAACAAAACTATTTCTACTCTTCCTACTTTGCAGGATTCTAGAACAATTCCCTAATTTAAGATACAGCAAGCATTTCCTCTAATTCGCAAATCCAAAATAACCATAATTCCCCAAAACAGCGAAAGCAATCTGAGCATACAATTAAACAAACACATAGAGGAATCTCAAAAGCAAAGTATCAAATAGTAGTACAGCAAACGGCCAGTTTGATCGTTGGTTGTTGCTTGTTGCCAATGAGATTCAAGAACTATCATCAATCAAATAGTGAAATAGTGCTAAACCCTAAAAGGGAGTGAGAACAGGACCTGCCAGACGCGGTGGAGACGCTTCTTGGTGTTGGCTTTGCGCGTGGTAGTGAGCTTTATTTTCTTCCAATGCAGTCCTGCATTGTTGTTCTTCTTCACTATCTCCATCACTCTAGTCCCCCAAAACCCTCCGAAACCTCTCATCTCTGATTCTCTCGGTCTACCTCCACAAGCACAGTCTCGGCTTAGGTTATAATGGTGGCTACTGGACCCTGTTGCAACTATAATTTATTGGGCCAACTGTTCCTTTTAGGCCCATTAAGAGTTCAACTCTGCTTCTACGGATGCAAAATACTATGGCCCAAATAATATGAATTTGTCTTGAAATTTTCTAGAAACAAATAACAATAGTGGAAAGAGTATAAAAATAGTAAGATACTTAAAATGAGTCCACGTGTGGGGATGTAAACAGTAGAAAAGCAGGAGATGATCTGTAGCACTGGCCACTTGGCATCAGTTTCCAACACAAGAAGAGCATATATATAATATGCAAAAACAATGTGATTCATGAGAAACAGAAAATTCAAATATATACCTCACCGCTGCTAGCTAGGCCATGTGACCCCTAACATTAGGCCACGTATCACAAGGACAAATTAACACCTAGCTATGACTCTTTTGTCCTCTTTCAATCATTGCATTTACTAGCTCTCTATATATATCCTCGTCATCGTCATCGTCATCTAGCTAGCAATAAATAGAAACCGCGCGCTGTCCTCAATTCAAGCTCCTATATATATGTATACATAGATCCAGACATTGTTGTGTTATTTATTATGTGCAGTGCAGTGCAGTGTAATGGGTGTGGATGAGGTAGCCGATGGAGAGAAAGAGAAGGAGTTGTAGGCGCATATGAGCGTGGCGCCATCAAAACTTGTTAATTTCCATTCCATGGTGGTGAATTAATTAAGGGGTGATGGTGCCACGCTGTGTGCGTCTCCAATTGCATACTCTCTATCTGGATATGATGACAAATTCAACAAAATGAAGTCTATAGAGTAGAGGTAATAATTTTACTATTGTTTTACTCTCTCATGAATATTGTGCAATTAGTAAAAACAAATTAAATTGGATGGAGAGACTAGTTTCTTAATTGAGATTAAGGTGGTGTTTGGATTATAATTTTGTATCGTAATAGTGTGAATGGAAATGGAATTACAATATACTGTAATTGGCAATATTCCAACAAATTTTGTTGGTGACATATCCCATTTGCAGATCATGAAATTGATTCTAATAAATATTATACATACTCATTTGGAACATATCATCCATACTTGACGTCTTGCCCATGGAGAAAACTCATATATTATAGCTCCTTCCCCCACCATAATCATATTTGACAACTTCAGCCTACTCGTAATCCACCTATATATATGGACCTCCTTCTTGTACATCTCCGCTATGTATTTGAACTTCCAAAACTCGAGCACACACCAAAAAAAATAAAAATTAAAAACTCTAATACTTGAAGAACCCTTGTCAACATGACAAAGAACGTCACCAACAATATGACTAGCTTGTATATTTTCAACCGACAAAGTAACATTGACTTTAGTGGGCTTGAGTTTGCATTAGGCCTTTAGCTCAAGCCAACCCAAATTCAATATCTACGTTCTTATCATATACTTCATAGTGTCATCTTAATAAGAACATATGCTTACAGAGAATAAAAAAGTTAATTAACTTTTATTCTTGAAATGAAAATAAACATAAAAATAAAGACATTAATTTTGGGCGATGGATATGCATGGTCGCCACTTGTCCTTCCACTGGTGCCCAGGTTTGGCTGATCTGAATAGTAGAAATGAAAATTAGGGAAAAGGCAAAGTGTTGAGTGACTTGAGTCTGTTAACGGTCGAATCCAACATTACCCCATTTGAATGAAAATTATACCAATTGGTACACAAGTTTTCTTGATATGAAGAGACAGTGTTTAGGTAATAGTTGGTAAAGCTGCCGAATCGCCTTATGCTACCCAAACAATCCAACCAACATTGATTTGTGGGTAACAGCAACACTCACAACCTTTAATTTGGGTGGTTTCTTGCTTGGTTCACAAGCCAAACAATAATTAAAAAAAGTACTAGTTGTTCCAACTTTATACGAGTTCTCAAATTCGAATCTAGTGTTTTCCAGTGTCACATTCTACCGCAACCTTTAAGAAGCATATTATCATCAACCATAAAAACTATTCCGAAATCAAATATTATGACTAACCCTATTATTGGACCAATTGACCATCGTGTCCTTATCATCACTGTACTGTCTTACGCCCCTCGTCCAGTTGGGTCAAGGATATTTTTGTCAGTCCACGTCACACCAGCAGCCGCTATTACTTTTCCATCCAGAAAGGTTAAGATCCACTACATCATACTTTACTGCTCACCAAACACACTTACCTCTCGTGGCCCAATCATTTTACTCTAAAAGTAACCCGTGATATAAGCCGTTAATTGTATCGCGCCATCAGTTAATCAACGGTTGGGGAAGTCGATGCACAGAAATACCGTAATGACGGACGTGATTTGGCATTTTTTAATTTTACTTTAAAAAAGCAGAATAATCAGAATCAATAAAATACTGTAGAAGTTAAATAGTACTAGTTGATAAATAAAGGTTTACGGTATTTGGCTGCTGAAAAAGCTGGTTTAGGCTATCATCTCCACCATTTTCGTCTTCTTCGATTGATCGATCTAATCCTTTTTCGACCTCCGAAACGGTACGTGCTTTCATGTTTTCTCTGTCGTCATGTTGTTTTGCATGAAACTTTGGATTCAGATATAATGAATAGTAGTATACACTTTTTGCATTTAATTATATATGTTTCTATTGCCGATTTGAGTTGCTGAAGTAGAAATCGCATAAATATTATGAACTACTGTGTAGGATTTTTAGTTGGAATCATTTGCAATTTTGTTACAATATTTAAAATACTGAGGGATTGATTTGTACAGTGATTTAGTGTGATCTCGAGTGAAGATGTTGGGTGTTCTAAGGCAAAAGATGAGCGCTGGAGGCTCCTTGGTAAATCTCAGTACAATCTGTTTCTGAGTTCACAGTCATGCCATTGTTTTTCTATTTAGATGCTGTTAAATTTATATTTAGTTATTTTTGAAAAAGTTTGTAGTGTTTGAATTTTACATCCATTGGCGCATTGTTAGTCCAATTATCTGAAATGTTATGTTTGTTTTGATTAGGTTTTAGGAAACTCCTTGAAAGGAGTTCGACCTGCGGTATCAGCATTGAGGAGTTACACATCTGCAGCAAAAGAGGTAATTGCATCTAGCTATTGTTTCTACTTCACCTTCTGATTTGGCATCTAAATTGACCAATGTATATATACTAGATCGCTTTGTTGTAATTATGTTTGCTAATGGTGATTACTTTTTGGGAATCTATATGTATGTCCTGCTTGAAGCAAATAACATAATTTAATTGGTACCAATATTGATGCTATTGCTTTGTATATTGTGATACCACAAGAACTTGTGAATTGTGGGATATCTAGATTTGTAAGGTTTACTTGGGCTGTCCCTGTTTACTATTGAACTTTTGAAATGAGGCCTGATAACCTTTTGAAAATCCATCTGCAAAATAGATTGTACTAGTTTTGTTTGAAGGGCTAGTTAGTGTAGCAAACTTTCACCTTGTTGAAAATCAATAAAATGTGTTTCCTGCTCGCTCTGCTTAATTGTGCCTATCTTATGGACATATTGAAGTTACCTTTTGGAACTGTAAATTTTCGAGCAGATGACCGTTAGAGAGGCTTTAAACTCTGCTCTTGACGAGGAAATGTCTGCTGATTCTAAAGTCTTCTTGATGGGTGAAGAGGTGAGTCATGATGAACTCTACTTGTTTTCCATTATTTTTGTTTGTTTCCTGAATCTGCTTTTTCCATATTTATTCAGTCTATGTTTTCAATGCAGGTTGGGGAATATCAAGGAGCATACAAGGTTCGACTTTTATTTAATGGATAAAAGACAGTCTTCTATTTACATACTCTATCAGTCTATCCTAACATTCATTTAGAAATTGACCATTAGATTACATTGTGTAGATTACCAAAGGGCTTTTGGATAAGTACGGTCTTGAGAGGGTTCTAGATACTCCAATCACAGAGGCTGGATTTACTGGGATGGGAGTTGGGGCGGCTTACTATGGCCTCAAACCTGTTGTTGAGTTCATGACATTTAACTTCTCTATGCAGGTTAGAGGTTTCTTAGTTTGGATCTAAATAAATTTTCTCATTTAACGATTATGATTAATGTTCTGGTGGCTTGGTGTTTAGTGTGGTATATGTTGTATTATTGAAGTAGTATAAAATTACTCGGACTTAATCTGAATTAAAGTATGCTATATCAAACAATGAGTCTTATCATCTGAAAAGATTCTTGAGTTTGATGTTGCTCGCTCCAGAACTCTACTACTCTTTCCTCACATCCCAAATCCCCCAAGTTACCATTGTAATAATTTGTGAATGGTATTCAATGAAGATAGAAAATATCATATGATTGAAAATACTTCTATCTATTTATAATTGATCAAGAAAGGATCTTCAATAGGCTTCATGGATTTGTAAATACACTTTAGAGGAGACAAGACAAGAGAGGCTGAAACCACAATTCATCTTTTACAATCAATTTTAATGATTTAAGTCTTGTGGAGGTTTTTGATTCATTTCACCTTAAATATTTCTGCAGGCAATTGATCACATCATCAATTCTGCTGCAAAATCAAACTACATGTCTGCTGGCCAAATGAACGTCCCCATTGTTTTTAGAGGACCTAATGGCGCTGCTGCTGGAGTTGGTGCTCAACACTCTCATGTAAGTTCCCTCGGCCTTTCTTTTGTGCTTGAAAATTGGCATCTTTCTTGTTATGTGGTAAACTATATGTAAGATGGTGCTCTCTGTTTCGGTTCATTGCAGTGTTATGCTGCGTGGTATGCCTCATGCCCAGGTTTGAAAGTGTTGGCCCCATACTCATCTGAAGATGCTCGTGGACTCTTGAAAGCTGCAATCAGGGATCCTGACCCAGTTGTTTTCCTTGAAAATGAATTGTTGTAAGTACTCAAGTGGAAAGTGGTGATTGCATTCCGATTTTCATACTAAAGTTAAGTTGTCCAAATAATGTTTGATGATGTTGATATGTTGTGCTTTAGATATGGTGAGTCATTCCCTGTTTCAGCTGAATGTCTTGACCCCAGTTTCTGTCTCCCTATAGGAAAAGCAAAGGTATTTCATCTGAAGCTCAATAGCCTTCCACGCATGATGATTTTTGCAGATATTTTCTATTGAACTGTGCTCTTAGTTTGATTTATGTTTGTTTCTTGCAATGCCTTGCTATAATTAATAGATTGAGAGAGAAGGAAAGGACGTGACTATCGCAGCTTTCTCTAAGATGGTGGGCTATGCACTCCAGGTTTGTATTATACCTTTTTACTGTTAGGGATGTAAGTGTAACTAGCTAGTATGATTAAGTACATAAAAATATTAGATTGATGGTGAAATATACACTCATAAGGAGGTAATGTTGTGGCTTTAGATTTCACAATTTCAATTGTTTGAAGTTGGAACTCACCCTTTTCTAGTTTTATGGACTACAATGTAGTTGATCAGATGGCTCACAGTGTAGGCTACATTATCACAGAGATAGACATGGTGTTATTCAGGTCCTCTGGATGCTTCTAATTTCATAATATGGCTGTCAGTGTCACATCTCTTTTCTGTTTTAAAAACTTTTGTCCCTAAATTAGCTACTCTGCTAAAACCTACTTTTGATGGAAAATGTATTTTGTTATACTAAATTCCTTTCTTTTCTGAAGCTCCTACACAGTGAGCGGACAATTCAAATATGCATTCCTATAAATCCATCTCTGAAAATCCTTTCAACGTAGCTTATATTTAGATTATCCTTTGCCTCTCTTTTTTCATCTGTGATAATATTGTTTGATGAACAGGCAGCTGAGGTGCTTGCAAAGGAAGGAATTAGTGCTGAGGTAAATTAATTACTTAAGAAATGTACAACGTTATTAGTTATTACAATTGGTTCCAATTTCTGTTAAGTATTAATGTGTGTTGTAAATACAGGTCATAAACTTGCGCTCAATCCGACCTCTTGATAGAGATACAATCAATGCTTCAGTCAGAAAAACCAACAGACTGGTAACAGTTGAAGAAGGGTTTCCTCAGCATGGTGTCGGCGCTGAAATCTGGTTTCTCATCTTTCATCTGCTAAACTGCTAATACTACTGAAAAAACTATTCCCTCACCCAGTGTACTCACACAATATGCTACTGTTCCATGCAGCACCTCTGTTGTTGAGGAGAGCTTTGGTTATCTAGATGCTCCGGTCGAGAGAATTGCTGGAACTGATGTCCCCATGCCTTATGCAGCCAATCTTGAGAGATTGGCTGTTCCACAGGTTGATCCTCGACCTCTTCTAATTTGTTTATTTTTATCCGTATAGTTGGTCTGGTATTTAAGCTTCTGGTGCATCTGGATACTTGGTAGTAGTATATAATAGCTATGTAGATGCTGGATTCATGCAATTATGTGGTTTTGGTTTTGTCAAATGAATTTTTAATCATGAGTTATGCATATGAATACCAATTACGTTTTTCAGGTTGAAGATATAATCCGTGCAGCACAAAGAGCATGCTACAGATCTGTACCAATGGCTGCAGCTGCGTAATCATATGAAGTTGGTGCAAAACTTTTCTAGATCCAGGTTAGCTTTGTTGTTTGGCTGCAGTACTCAATCATGTACATCAGTTTCCCATCTAATTGCCCATCTTGCTGATGCATATGTATATATATCGGTATATCTTTAGGAAATGGAGAGAATTTACCATTCTTTTGCTCCTCATCACTTCTGTCGAGGAATTGCTGATTGAATAACTTGGAGGACTTTTGTCAAAGGCGGGAGGTTTTGTTTCTCTCCTTTTTTGTCATTTACTCTTCTGAATCCAACATTTGAGTTTGTGTATCTATGGGAAATTTGGTTTTGTTTAATTGTTCTCAGTGTGATTCATAAGTTTATCCTGTTAACCAAAAACTTCCAACTTCTTTAGCAATCTTTTTGACAAATGACAACAAAATTGAATGGAAGCTAATGGAAGGGTTGACGTAAATCTTCTTGTGCGGCACACAACACGCTTTCTTGACTGGAGAAACTATACGTTAACTCACTCATTTTCTTGGCACTTGTCAATGAGCATTTGAATTTTCAATGTTATTGGCTATTGCCCCATGGAAGGGTCTATCTTCTGTACTACAAAATCCAGATGAATCTTAAAAGTTTGACAGAATTCAAACAACACAGGAAAGAAAAAACCAGTTGGATCACCTCATTTCCACAATGGCTTGTTCAAATCATAGTTCGTTTTAGTCTATATCATTGGTGGATTCAAAATTCAAAGAGAAAAACTTGTCCTGGTGGGCAACAATATACATATAAAATAATAGTGTTATTTGGTTGGTTAATGGTAAACAATCTTGTTATGAATTCAATTCGTAATTTGACCATACTCTTGTTCAAGCAAAGTTTAAGATTTTTCAGTTGGGTAGAGAAAAAATATAAACAATTGGTTGAATGATGTAATTGTTTACAAGTGGCAACTGCCAGATATAGTAATTTGGGTTCCCTGCATCTCTATTTTAATTTTATTTTTATTCATCATTTTGAATGGAAGACCAACCGATTTTTGACAACAATATAAAACTAAAAGCTTACAATTTCAACTCTTTCGTTTTCATTAATCATCACAACAAAGGAATGTATTTAATAATATAAAAATAAAATATTTTTAAAATGACCAATCATTATCCATTTGTTAATATCTTAATCCACAATTTGAATCTTTTATGAGGTACACAATACATATAAAGATCAAAATATGAATATCTTTGATTTTATCTACATTTCATGATGTTCGTGTTCGTGTTAGGCTGAAGGGTGTTTGTGTGTTAGATGTTCAATACGCGTATAATAATTGTTTAATAATTATGTTATATAGTTTGACACAAACACGACACATCTAACATATAATTAAATGAGCTGTATTGACACGACCTAACACATTCTGCATGATAGAACCAACATATTTGACCCAACACATTTGGCACGACACGACTCTATACATTTGACACATAATTATGATTAATTTATAATTATATCTTCAAGTGCGCGTGTTAGACCAAAAGCATGTGGGACAAGTGATTTAAGCACTTGAGATTCCCTTTGAGGTCTCGGGTTCAAGCCTACTTGCCGGTGGTATGGGGTTTTGGAGTTATTTGGGTGAGGTAGGGTGGAGTTATGGATTAAAGGGGAGAGGTACCCCTTGTTGTGTAGCTCCTATAAAAAAAAAAAATGCACGTGTTAGAAATGTCACAACATGGTTATTAATTGTACATATATGTTTTAAAGGTCAAAACGAATACAACAAACAAATTTAGTTGTCCAAAATAAACACAAGAACATTACAAAACGTGTGAACGCAAATACACTAATTTCGTGTTCGTATACACTAGGATTTCCTAGCTCTAATTTGACAAGAGAGAATTATAATTGCTAAAGTATCTTCGATGTTAAAGAGAGTGGTATTGAGCTCACAACTCACAAGCTCCTTGAAAACAAAACAATAAATAAATGGATTAATTATCCTGTAAGTCCCTCATCTTTCAGAAAGTCACCGCTTAGGTCCCCAAACTTTAAATAAGACACCGTAGTCCCCACTCTATGACATAATAGGTCACCGAGGTCCAACCGTTACTTTTGACTAACGGAGTTAACAGCGGATTTTTGTGAAATTATAATTTTGTCCT
>JAYMTK010001731.1:0-15576 GCA_036897405.1 Pelargonium myrrhifolium | reverse complement strand
TATATATATATACACACACACTCAGGAGCAGACCCAGGAATTTTAGCATGTGGAATCAAATTTTTTGTACTAGTGCAATTAAGGTAAAATAGGGAGTCAATTAGCAATATCATACAAATTTTTTTGACAAAACTAAACTAAAAAAATTAAAAAAAAAAATCATAATGTAGGGTCAACTGACTCCACAACCAACCAAGCGGGTCCGCCACTGTATATAACGTCACTAGATATACTCGAATTTGAGACCTCAAAAAGAACTAAAAGAGTCTCAATAAAAGAAATAGAATGAATACAATGAGGAGGATAGTCAAATGCACCCCAACAAAAGAAGAGAAACTACACGACCAACTTCTCTTTTCGAAGAAACCTAGAACTCAAATTATTCTTATCTAATTATTTGTAAATGGAATCTTAGACCGAATAAGCATGAAAAACAATAAAATCACTGATAGAAATTTCATTGCCGTTAGCCGATTTGCAGCCTGGTTACCTTCTCGGCAAGAGGAGAAAACGGAACAACCTAAAGGAAGAGAAACCAATTACGACAAGGTAATAGTTGTCATTTAGAAAAATCTCATATTATATGCATGTTTTGAATGTTGTTGGATATATGTCAAATTCAAATTCTCTGAGTATACAAAGATTATACTTGGCTCAAATCAATTTCAAATGAGTTAAATTAGCACACTAGGTATAATGTTGTCTTCTTGTCCACGTGTACGGTATTTTCCTAGAAATATCAAGTGCACAATCTTGTCAAGTTCTTGACCTGAGAAGGATTTTTGTGGCAAGCAGATGCAAAAGCAAATATATCTACCAACACCCATCATAAGTGGTTTAAGACACTTGGATTTTTCTTAAGAGATATCAGATTTAAATCTCATCAGAATCATCAAGGTTTTGGTATTGTAGATCAAAAAAAAAAAAAAAAGCAAATATATCTCTCTCAATGATCAGGCAATGTGTGTTTTATAGACACAAGTACATACATGAGAAGCAAATATGGGTCATGCATGGATGCTAGTAGTTGTAGTCCTTTGCTCTTGGAGATCTTGTTTGGAGTAGTTGTAGACTTGTAGTGATGGGGTTTTCTTGGTTTTTTGTTGTTTGGGGTCCTAGAAAGTGGTGCAAGAAAAAACATGAAAGCATCTCAACATCATGCAAAGCATATGGATCTCATAGGAAGAGACAAGCTTTGCCAATCCAGAGTTAGATCCCAAATACATGAGCAAATGAAGAGTTCTTAATGAACCAAATCCTATTCATAGCAGGTACATACACACACATATATATTATTACATGGATGTATATAATATGTAACACTATTTCTTCAAAATCATAGGACAATTTTTAGTACTTGTTATTTTTTTTGTATGAAAATTAGTCTTTCAATGTTTAGAGAAAATGCTTAGAAGCACAAAACTTTATGCATAATAAATGTATAAAAATTCACTCCTAAATTAATGATTTCAATTTTTGTCGATATCAATATTTTGAATGTCTTTTAAGGAGTGATGGATCTAGTGAATGGAGGGGAAGCTATCATTATTGAAGTCTAAACTCTATAGCAAGTCAAATTCAAATTTTTGAACTATTATATATCAAATTAAGAGGGAAAGAAAAAGAAAAAAAAAAAGGGTCAAATTGGTGCTTTTGTTATGGGCTTCTATGGTCTACCCTATTGAAAATGGGCTTTGGGCTTGTATGGATATATTAAAGCCTCTTATTATGTGCTAAGCAAGCCCAAAAGGCCTAAATTAAAAAAACAAACAAACAAATAAACTTCAAAAAGTAAAATATTCAAGCATTGCTATTTGTCCTAAAAACTTACTAGAAAATCAAGCAAAATAACACTGAAAATGATATGATTTAGCCTAAAGTATGAAAAATATAAAATTAGATTAATAATTTTTTAGCAAATATAATTTACGGGACAAGTCCATAGCCACAAGTTAATTGTCTCAAATTCATGAACCATGCGTCGTTTTAATATACGAAATTTTAATTCATATATATGTTTCTATCAAAAATTAGATGACATTATATAAAAAAATTATAACATTCGGACATTTGTCATTTTTTAAAATAGTCTCCCTAAAGAACTTCCAAGTTCCATCACATTCTAATTATTAAAAATATCGTGATTAATTATGTGTTCAAAATTAGTAATAATGTGCAGTAATGACATACTATGTGATTGAATACATATGTTTTATTATAATACTAATTCGGAATAAACATTAATGATCAAATTTGACCAAACTCTACCATATAATATAAAATATGCAACCCTAATTAATTTGCATGGGAATTGAGACGTTAGTGGCAAGTTGTCGTTATATGTATAAAAACTATACGAAGAGAATCGAAAATTAAGAACCAATACGAGTGCCAAAAGACAACATCCATATATAATTAAGACTAATTAATTATAGTAATTAATTAATTAAGCACTACACAAATCTTGCAAGCTTCATGCCATTACTATATGTATAGTAGAAAAGTCTTCGTTTTCAGCCACTTCATAATATCTTTTCATCATCATTATTATTATTATAGTTGTTGTTTCTAGCTGTTCTTTTTAGACCAAAAATAAACACCTAATTAATTCTTTGTTTGATTTGGCGAAAAATATTTTCAAAAAGCATTCATATCACAAAATGTCATCATTCAAAAACATAGATACTGATAATTGTACTTATCTGATGTGAATTAAACGAGATAGTACATCTAAGGTAAATTAATACTGTCACTAAATTAAGGAATATATTCAACTTTAACGTTTAGTATTCTAAAATATGGATGATTTTTCGGTTCAATGGGTGAAGTTATTTTGTTTGTTAAAAAAAACTTGCTAGCATGTTAGACGTAGTATGCTAGCATGAAGAAATGCGACGTGACAAATGATTACCGATTACATGAGTAAGAACTAACAAAAAGATTAATATTTCCAAGGTTAGAATAAGCAATATTTGAGACTAAGAACTAAAGTTAAAGTTCGGTTAAGTTCAAGAGAATTAAAATCATCTCATCATCAACATCATGAGAATTTACTAGCGCAACATATTTATATGATAAATTTGATTACATAACATTTTGATGATGTGGTGGTTCGCTAACTTTTTTTTTTTTTTTTGTCTAAATTCGCTAACTATTATTGTCTTGTAAAGATGAAGATAAAAATATATAATAGGGAGATAATCATAACATGTAACAGATGAGATTAGAGTTAAAATCAAAATTAACCACATCGTTTAACTCATTTATTTATAATATTAAACAATTTAGGCTTTAAAAAAACAAAACAAAACCAGAGTCTGCTAAAGTGCGCGAAGAGCGCCTAGAAAAGAGCAGCTGCAGTGACGACACGTGTCGCGCGCCTTATGATTTTGACTCGGCGGAGCCACCGGAGAGAGAAATAATTTCAATACTTTTTTTTGACGAAATAACAAACAAAAACAAAAACAAAATTTGAATCTCATTTGCATTTGAGTTTCATTTTCATTTCATTTCATTTCATTTCTCTTTCTCTCATCTCCCTCACATGCCCTTCCCATTTTCACTCCCACAATACACACAAAATTAAAAACAAAAATCCCAAATTTTCTCCATTTTTTCCTCCACACAGAGAACCATGACAGAGGAATGATCGGCAGATCGCGACGGAACCGATCCTCAAAGCGAATCGTCTCGTCGGTGTTTGGACTCGGAACTCTCGTTTCCGCTCTGGCATTGATTTGAGAATCGGTCCCTCGCCGGTACGTCCGTACGATCTTCGATCTGTTTTTTTGGTGATTTTCTGAGGTTGCGGTGTTGTGGATCTGAGCGTGGGGAGAGAACGATGCCGTCGAACGCGGATCTGGACCGGCAGATCGAGCACCTGATGGAGTGCAAGCCGTTGTCGGAGGCGGAGGTGAAGACGCTGTGCGATCAGGCCAGAGCGATTCTCGTGGAGGAGTGGAACGTGCAGCCGGTGAAGTGTCCGGTCACGGTGTGTGGGGACATTCACGGTCAGTTTTACGATCTCATCGAGCTGTTTCGGATAGGCGGAAATGCTCCGGATACCAATTATTTATTTATGGGCGATTATGTTGGTGAGTTACTGGTAAATCTGTTTTTGTTAGTTCTCATTAATTTGTATTATATGTTTAGTTTTATGATGTTTTGTGGTTGAAAACTTGTTGATTATGTTGCATTACTCTATTATTTGTTTTCGGATCGTATGTTCAGTGGATGACATTGAATGAGTTTGGTTTTGTAAATAAGCATTTTTTTTTTCCTGATCCAAATGACATGTATATGTGTAGAGTAAATTCCAATTGAATATCCCAATTTCTTTTGATGCTGATACATAGACAATATGATATGCATTTGAGTTTGTTTTGTGTGCCTGTTTTGTTTGCATAACTTTTGGTTGATATTCAGCTGCAATTTGATTTCTCAAATGCCCAAAGTTTGTCCGGGGTTGGACATACTTGTGTTTGGTTTTTGTTGATGATTGTCTTGAACTGAATTGGGGTCACACGGGGAAGATTTGGACGTATGAGTTGTGATTGAAAATTGGTGGTGTATTTAGGAAGGATTGCATGGAGGTCTTATGTATTAAGAGGGTTACATTAAGGTCATATCTTGCACCAAGGTTCATGTACTGTTGCTGGAATTGTGGAGATATCTGGGTTTAGACATTTGATGCTTAAAATTTAGCTAAGAACTTCAGGTACAAAAGATTAATTGGTGCTTTTTAGAAACCAGTTAGCAGTATATGTATGTTATTATGGATAAGATAGATACTTGAAGTTGAAAATGAAAATGACGTTGCTCTTAAAAACAGTGTGTGAAGCTGCAAAGCAATCCTGTTTTGTGAGAAGACTTTGTCAAACAAGAATTAGCATGCATATTGAAGTATTTCATCAAGGATATCAAATAGGATGATATATTATTTAATGCACAAATGTGAATATCTTTGCTAAGTGAATTTTTGTCCGGATTGGGAATGTCCATTTAAGCTTTCTTGGACCTTTGTAGTTGACACTTGTTGTTGTAAGCTCTTAAGAACATCAACAACTATTTGTCCAGCCGGAGGGACCACAAATGTGATTTAATTTATGGCAAGTTCATGGGTCTTGTACTCTTGTTTGTCTAATCTTAATTCGCTGTCCTTTACAGTTTCTTCAAATGATGGTGACCTAATAGGATTCTATTGATTATGACTTGAATTATGAATATAGCTTGCTACACCTACATTTGTTTATAAATAAATAAAAAAAATTAAACTTGCTAGTGTTTTCTCATTTTGGTTTCATTGATGCAGATCGTGGATATTATTCAGTCGAGACTGTCACACTTCTAGTGGCTCTGAAAGTTCGTTATAGAGATAGAATTACAATTCTAAGAGGAAATCATGAGAGCCGGCAAATTACTCAAGTGTAAGATTTCAAGTCTTTTCATCATGCTGTTGAATTAGAAAATTGTATATTATTTTCCTCAAAGTAAAAGGAATTTTGTTACAGGTAGTTACTAACATAGTGTTACATTTGTTAAATTATTTAAGATAGTTACGTCCATTATGGTTTCAAGAAATGTTTTTTGCATTATAAAAATTCCATTCCTTTAGTGACATGATTAAAATGCTATTGAACTTTCCCTAATTGGGTGAGTATATAGAGTCTGTGCTGAGGTCCTTTCATTATGTTACGGTGATTAATTTGTCAGCTGTGTTCAAGGGGAGGCCTTCAATGCTTTTAGTGAATAGATTAGGTTTAAATTTTGGTTAATCTAATAAAGATTAAAGCATAGCATGATAGAATTGTTGAGAGTCTAAAGATAAGTAATAAAAGAGCTAGAGATGCATGGACCTAACAAGTCCTTTCTCTCACAAATGCATGGACCCAATATTTCTTTATTAGCTTCATTTTTATTGATTTATTTAAATAACTCTCATTCAGGTATGGCTTTTATGACGAATGCTTGAGAAAATATGGAAATGCCAATGTCTGGAAGTATTTCACAGATCTTTTCGATTATCTTCCCCTCACAGCCCTTATTGAGAGTCAGGTTTGAGTTGAATTCATTCCATATTATTCATTTTGATTCAGCTTAGGAAATTATCTGACTCATGCATTGTTGTGCTTTAGATCTTCTGTTTGCATGGGGGACTTTCACCATCTCTGGATACATTAGATAATATTCGAGCCTTGGACCGTATACAAGAGGTATGTGTATATTTCCTCACCTCATGCTCAATAATCAATCGAAATGAACCATGCTAATTATCAACCTTTTGAATAATCCTAGAAATTAAGGAAATGAAATACTACTATGACAGTGATTGCTAAAGTGATTTGAATATTTGGCAACTACTAAAGTATGATTGTTAAAACAACTGGAATTTCATATCAGACATGATTATGTGAAATATTTTCCTCAGCACAATGAGCGCCCATGCTGGCTTCAAGTTTACCAACTCATTGTGTGTTCTTACTTTTGAGTACCTGTTCTCAAGTTTCACTTTTAAGGGATTCAATATTTTAATATGAGTTTGTGATTGTATACAATTAGGTTCCGCATGAAGGACCAATGTGCGATCTCTTGTGGTCTGATCCAGATGACCGCTGTGGATGGGGAATATCTCCACGGGGTGCTGGCTACACATTTGGACAGGACATTGCTGCTCAGTTTAACCATACCAATGGGCTCACCCTGATTTCAAGAGCTCACCAGCTTGTCATGGAAGGGTTCAACTGGTGTCAGGTCTGCAAATTCAAACAAAATGAACGCAGTTGCTTCTTTCATTTAGCTTTTGCATAATTTTCCATCAAATAAGTGTTACTGATGAGAATGTTAACAAACTTTAGGAAAAGAACGTGGTGACCGTATTTAGCGCTCCAAACTATTGTTACCGCTGCGGAAACATGGCTGCCATATTAGAGATTGGGGAGCACATGGACCAGAATTTTCTCCAATTCGACCCAGCTCCTCGCCAAATCGAGCCCGACACCACGCGCAAGACTCCCGATTATTTTTTGTAATCTCCGTATGTTTTCTAGCCGTTTGTAATCCTTGTTTGCTGCCCCGTTACTGTAGATGTGTTTTTAAGGAGACGAGTTTTGTTGTGTTTAAGATGAGGGTTATCGACAACAACATTATTCTTTTGTTTGGAGTATGTTATTCTTCTTCTTCTGCTGCTGCTGCTTTATTCATGTTCTCAAGAAACTCATTTGTAGGAGAAATCGACGCCGAGGCACCAATGGCCTCTTGTCTTTGTATATTTTCTGGAGGAAGCAGCAATAACATGGTATATGTCTCTTTTTTGTTGTTTTTGCTAGTAGATTGCTCAAGAATTTGGAGGATATAATCATTTATTTCTTAGTTTGATGTGTAGGACACATTCAATCATTTTGTAACTTTCCTTTGATGCTGCTATTAGAACCAATCATCTTGTTCAAGCTAATCATGATCAATGAAATTGATTTAAAATAGTTTTGTGCTTGTTCTAAGACCAAAGATTTGCAATTAGAAATGAGGTTGATTGGTTTATTATTTTAAGAGTAAAATATGTATCAATTGACTGATATAACTTTATATCAGTTGCAACTTACACTAAACTAATGACGTGATGACATTTCATTAAATTTCACTTATACGCAGTCAAGTAAATTTGTGGGAGCGGAGCGACTTGTCCGAATTCACTTTATTAGTGCAACTGATATAAAGTTATATTAGTCAATTAATGTCCATATTACTCTTATTCTAATTGTACATTTGATATTTTATTCTAGGGCATGTCATCACTTCACACCTCTTCGTACAACTTTGGGGATGAATAACATTAATCTCTAATAATTATATTTTGGGATGAATTATGTTACTCTGATAATTACCTCCTTCATGTACTTAAGGTATGTTTTAAACTTTTATAAGAAAATTATTGTTGATGTCATCAAGAACAAACTGAAATCCAATAGAGTATTATTGGAATGACTGAGGGAAAATAAGCAAAAAGAAAAAAAAAACGAAATTTGTTCTAACCATCGGGTTTAATTTAGATTCAAACAGGTTTTAACGCAGTTTCATTCCTTGTCACTACTCTCTAATAATCATCTTTAGAAAAAATTGCTCCTATAACGAACTTAAGATAGTATTAATTTGTCATATAGATATTATTATTAAATGTCATTGAGAACAAACTGAATTCGAATAGTGTATTATTTTGTTTGAATTATCCGGTTTAATTTAAACTCAAGCAGGTTTTAACGCAGTTTCATTCCTTGTCTCTAACCCAAGACATAAGGTTAAGCTACAACAACTCCGAACTAGTTGAAAATCAGACTAGAAGTATAAATCCAAATTACATGTGAGTGCTTGAAAAAGAAATATGCAAAAAATGAAACAAATTTAACTTAATAGAGTGTCTTGAAAAGAAAGATCATCTAAGAACAAGGGAGGAGGAGATACAAGGGAACAGAATTTGCAACCCGTAAAGCTCCATCAATTCGGCAGTAATGACAACACAACAACAACCGGGTAATTCCTCGAAACAATGTTGGGGTCGGCTACACGAATTCTTTGGCACAAGTCTTTGTGTTCCTAACCTCGTATTCTTCTCCTCCACTCCATTCTATCCAACGCTATCTCTTTTGTTAAGCCAAGTGTTATCATAATTCTGTACTAATACCAAGACCTTAATTTTCATGGTCTTGACTAAGCATTGAGTTCAAACTGTGGGAAAATCTTCCAAATATTTTTTACATGGTTTAAAATCTTGAGCTGGTTGGAATTCTCATCGGAGCTCCTGATGCAACAGTGTTCTTTTTTCTGAAATATACCACCGAACCACTGACAAACAACATAAACAGCAGGATCCCCTGTGAACAACAGGCGAAAGTAAATCCATCAACATTTACATAAATTATGTTGTCTTTGATGAAAAATCTTAAAACAGATAAATTTTGAAGTGCCTTCAGTTAATAACTATTGCATTCCAACATAAAAGTCGGTTAAAAAAACACAACCACCTACTCTAGTGGCATATCACAATTCGGAGTCGGTGGTTACAGGCTGAAATGCATGACAAATATTCTAAACCTTAATGACATAGATGGTGGCACAAAGAAAGAAGTATAGTTGAAACAACACAAAGGGTATAGGCTTCACAAAGAAAGCAAAGCATGCATTTTATTTTAAATGCATCTATGTGGAGAAAATAATGGATTAAGATTAAAGGGAGCTCTAGTTCCAATACCCAGATTTTAAGCGGATTATTTAACATGTAATACAACTCTATGCCTCAACATGGTTGATATATTTCAATTTCCAAAACCAACACATTTTATGAATGAGAGTTATATATATTTACTTTTTAGAGGCTTTGACTTGTATAATATGATTGTCAGTGTAAAGCACATAAATAAGGCACGACATCAAAGGACAGCTACCAAAAGATATTCACGTACCTCAAAACCAAGAACAGATAACTTTTCTTCGTTTGCTGCTGGTATGCAGCTTCTGTAAGTAATGTATGCCTGAGACCCACCCTTAGTACTAGATGAATCATCAAGCAAACTTCTATGTCCAACTGAAGCAACAGGTTCTGCTTCATTGTATGGAGAAACTTCCAAACCAGATCGACCCTTTTGAGATTTTTCCTTTTTTGAAACTTTGGAGCCAGCTTCAATTTCTAGACATTTAAAAGGGATACGATAGCCCGTCTCACTACAGCGATACTTTTGATCATTCTACTAAAAAGAAAGAGCTTTACATAAGGAATGAGCATGTGGCAATGATGGAAAGTAAGACATAAAGACAAGAAAGATCGATATATGAGAGAAGTGTAACGCTGCATAATGAGTCATGTGTGCTTTGCATTTCAATTATGTGTAAAGTAATGGACTCAACAGTCTAAAATATTTAACTCGTTTTAGATGTTCTTTTGTTTTCTTTTACCTTCTTAGGTGAAGTAGAAATCAAAGCCCACTAAGCACAACGTAAAGATCATGTTTTGTGCGAGACATGCAAGCAAGTATTGGTACACAGAGTGCACATGTTACATCACTATAAGCACGCAAAACAACATAAATTATGATGCATGATCATCTACATGTCCCAACACTTAGAATTGAAAGATAAGCAAGCAAAACAACCAGACAGAGAATGAGGAATCTAACTTATGGAACACAATACACCACAACAAAACATGAACGAGGCAACACAAGGTCCCAACAGCTCTACAGAAGCTACGAATCTCACCATGTGATAGTTAAACTCATACAACCTATGTCGCCAATACAGTCTGAAATACTACTTTCGAAATCCATCAAATACACATTCTGCATATAATTTCTTCACGAAAGCACTACTAAAAATCATCACAGTTTCATTTCCAGAAACTACAGCAATAGTAATAGTAGCTATCAATTCTACGATCAACATATAAACTCATATGCAAGACAGGCCACAAAACCAAGCTCATAGATCCAGAAAAAAATAAATTTACAATAAAATGAACTAAAACCCACAAAAAAAAAAAAAAAAAATAGAACCTTTTCTGAGTATAGGCAAGGAACGCAGGGTCCAGAAGGAGAGCAATAGAAAGAAACGTTGTTTCCATTAGGAGTTTCCTTAAACCCCAGAAGGACTCGTCTTCCTCCTCCACCATTTCTGCTCAAACCAATCCAGAATCGAAATTAAACTGGAAATCAGATCATACTGATATGCGAATCAATGAAATCGATCAAAAAAATTCAGAAATTTGTACCGTTGCGTGAGATAGTAAAGAGAAATTGATGCTTACATTTGGTGCCCTAATTCGTGATCGGAAGATGCAGAGATCAGAGCGAGAACCGATAGCAACAGGAGAAGGATTAACGATGGCGAATTCGAAGGTTCCATTGCTACTGCTTCGTCTTCTTCTTTACCAAATTGGGATCGGTAACGATTTTTCAATTTTCCAGATTTTGTTTTTGTTTCAATTCTCCATTTTTATTATTTTCAAGTAATTGAAAGTGTTTTTACGTTTTGACCCGTTTTCTTTTCAAAACTATGCACATATACCCCTATGATTCTATTTTTCATAATATTATTCTTCCCCCTATCTTTAGTTATTTATAATTTCAACCTCTCATTCTACTGTTCAAATTAAATTATTTCAGCTTCTCTGTATTTTACATGAGAAGATAATAGATTATTCATAGTTATCAACACCTTGCAGGTCAAGTGGTTAGTCTACTATGATTTTTGTGAGTCACAAATTCGAGTAATCGTACTCTTCAAAATAAGAGGAACGTCGAGACCTCAAGTATTGGTTGTGACAGAGTACATATTCGTTCAAACTAAAATGTACAATTGGGTACCTCACTATAGAGCGAAACGTTACAAAGAACGCAGTTTTGTCAAACCTCTAAGTCAGCCTCCAATGTGTGCCTCTATTTCGCGCATCCATTCACACGCTCAACCATAAGAAATCGAATATCTCGCAAGAAACGTCAAGTCTCGCGGCAACGAGGAACGTGGTTTCACCGCGATGTGAGCCCTAACTACAACGAGGAATGTAATTGCACCCAAAGCTTCACGCCTCCCATCCACGTGTTCTAATTAACCTCTTCAACAAATTCTTTTGGATGCTTCCTATTTTAAATGCATGTCTCACTAGGAGCTCGCCCTTTGGCGTGTACTTCCTGCATGCTCTTTAAGATCTCCCTCTGTCTACGAAGCTTGTGGAATTCATTGGTTTCCAAACATCACCAAGGCCTTCATAGCTTCCACAAGACTTACCAAGCTCATGCACCTCCCATTTGAGAGAGCCGTCAAGACATGTCTAACATCCGAGAACATCTCTGAAACCACAACATTTTTACCACACGAGTCACTAGAATGTCATACTAAGAAGGTGAATGCCTAAGAGCTCAAGTCTCCCTCTAATTTGCTCAGGGGGCAAGTGGAGGTCCTAAAGTCTAATCGAGCACCCGAAAATGGCATGTCTAGCAAGAAGGGAAGTCACAAGTCTTGAATGGGCCGCACATTCTCACATACCAATCACATGTCGTCACATCATATCTTTCTTAGTTCGTACATATAAATGTTATCTCTTTCTACACTTTTTTTGTTTAAAACTTGGTAGCACTTCAGGTGGTATCTTAAGTGCACATCCAAATTTTCACTTAAAATGTTTTCCGTATATCAAGACCTCCGACTCCAACTTCCAAGACTAAGTCCAAATTTTAAACCTACAAAAATTGCTCTTGAGATAATTTTAAGATAACTAATCCAACACAAAAACTAGAAGACATGCAAGCTAGATTTGTTAAATGAGATTGAAATGGTATTCTTCTACAAGTTTTTGTTTCATTGTTATTAGAGTAATATGTGTATTACTTGACTGATATAACTTTATACTAGTTGTACTAATAAAGTGATGACAACTCATTTAAAATCATGGATCCGGACGAGTTGCTTCGCTCCCACAAATTCACTTGGGTGGGTATAAGTGAAATTTAATGAGGTGTCATCACCTCATTGATTTGGTTAAGTTGCAACTGATATAAAGTTATATCAGTCAACTGATACACATTTTAATCTCGTTATTATTAGTTTTTGGCTATTTTACTTATTGGTGTTGGTGGAAATCATTGAACCACAACCACTTCACCTGCCATGTGTTATGGTTATTAGAACAGGCTGTTGAGCTTTTAATTTTTAAAAAAATCCGTATACAAATACATGAGACAAGCAACCACTAATATCATTACAGTTTTTATTTATTTTAACTCTACATCTTTCTATCTTTGACTGTTCAGAAAGAGAATATAAATTCCCAGCTGAAAATGATAAATGTTACAGCTGAAAACAAGTTGCATTGAAAATGTGTGTTCAGATTTATTTACGTTTTAGTTTATTTTTGACTAATTATTTAACCGCATTTATAATCGCGTTGTGCTCATGTTGGAGAACTCAACTAGTTTTGTAATTATGTCGTGTTCATGTTGGACCTACAAAACACGCATAATTAATTTGTCGTGTTGTGACACGCGTGACATGCCCAACATACACATTTAAGAATATAATTTTAAACTAATCATAATAACGTATCAAATGTGTTGATTCTATCACACATAATGTATTGGATCGTGTTCATGTTGATTGTGCAACATGATTACTATACGTGTCGTCGTGTCGTTCATGTTGGGTCGTCCAGCACACAAACAACGACATGTACACTTAATCATGAATTGCTAGCCGGAGGAGTATTTACTATATTACCATCAACTGTATATGCATTCATCACACTCACGCAGCTCGCGAGATCTAAACTATGGACCCAAGTCCTAACCATTGAACTGATATAGGACTTTTGGGGTTGGTTTGTGGGGTCAGGACACGACCATGTGCCCTTCCATTTCCGGTGGACTAGCTCTGCTCCTCAACTGGTTACACCACCACCCATTCCTTTGTACCATAGTAGTAAGCTTTTGGTCACCACCACATGCTAGGTTGGGCTAAAAAGGCACCATTTTACGACCCTACCTACAAGAGAACCGGTCAATATCTATGTACCATCAACACCAACTTTAATTTCATCACGATTCCCTTGTTGCTGTTTGCACAATTCAATGAAATCGAGCTATGGCCCGAGTTATGTTCGCGCTTTGCGCATGATTGAAACTTATCAGTCATATGTAAAAACATGTGTCGTTCTTCTTAGGCCGGCACGTTCACTAAAAAAATGTGAATTTGAATCCACAAGTGCTCGTTTCAATTCTTGTAACTGCAATGACAATTGTGGCGAATACAGGAAGATAACAGTTATGTTCTTAGGTTTTGATTTAACCAATCTCACAAGAGAACAGTTACACTAAAATTTGGTTTTAGCTATTAAATGGTATGCCAAAAGAGACAAGAGAAACAGTCATGCCATAATGGGCACAAGAACCAGCTCCACACCTCTTGAAAATGTAATTTAAGGTATTGGAAACTTCATATTATTGGTATTATCATAAATTGGTCATGATACTTGAACTTGGCCATGTTTGCTGATATGGGTTTGGTAAAAAACTCAACTTTAATGAATGGGTGGCTTCCAAATTTGAACTTAAGGTCCACATTAAAGCAAAAGCACATGGCAACAAAAGCATGTAAATGAACCTTCCTTTGCAGGCAACAATGTGGATACATTTTGAAGCTAAATTGGTAAATTGTTAAACAGAAAGAGAAGAAACAAGCAGCTTTTACCAATGAACACAGAGATCTCTTGAACAACATAAATGCTAAAAGGCACAAAGCTTCTTGTATTATACAGAATTATCCAACAAATGAACATCAGAGATTCAGAACAGAGAATGTGAATTACCAAAGAGCTTCCAAGAAAATAGCATAAGATGATTTTCTGATCTGGTAGTAACAATTCACCAAGCTTCCTTATCTTTTCCCACCGGAACTCTACTCTTGATCTTGTTTACCAAAGATCATTGGGAACTCCTCGTATTGTTCAGAGAACCCGTGTTTCTCAGCCATGACCCTTAATGATTCATAAACCTGGAACATAGTAGGCCTCTCCTTTGGCCTAGAAGTCACACAAGAGCAAGCAACCCTCAAGAACTGCATAATTTCCTCATCATGACCTTTCCCGTAAAGGGTTCTGTCAATGGCATCCTTGCTACGACCACTGCTCGATAACTGATTGACCCAATCCACTAGATTCCCTTTAAACCCTTCCTCTGCGTTGCCACCTTCGAGAGGCTTCTTTCCTGTCACCAATTCCAAAAGCACAACCCCAAATCCATAGACGTCTCCTTTCAAAGATGTCACCATGGTGCTGGAGTACTCAGGAGCAACATAACCGAACTCTCCCAAATCCCCATTCACGAACGAGCTATCATTCGAATCGCGAGTAGCAATAAGCCTAGCCAAGCCAAAATCTGTTATTCGGGCGTCAAAATCATCATCAAGAAGAATCACATTTGAGCTAATGTTCTGGTGGATGTAAGGTGGCTGACAACCATGGTGAAGCCAAGCCAGACCTCTCACAGCACCAACCCCAATCCTCAACCTAGTGACCCAATCCAAGGACTCATTTTGACTCAAACCAATGCCATTTCCATGTAACTGAGAGTACAATGTCTCATTAGGCATATGCTTATACACCAAAAGCTTCTCTTCCTCCACAACACAAAAACCCAACAAAGGCACCAAATTTGGGTGCCTGAGCTGCCCTAACCTATTCATCTCCGATCGAAACTGCTTCTCGCTGAGCTTACAAGCGCAAAGCCGCTTAATAGCCAGCGCGGATCCATCAGGCAAAACCGCCCTGTATGAAACCCCAGTCCGTGTTGAAATCACAATGTTCTCAGGAGCAAAATTGTTGGTAGCTACCATCAAATCAGCTAATTTGATCTTCACAATGGGTTTCTGAAACAAAGACACCTGAACAAGCCTATGAGACCTAAACAGAGCAATCCAGCTACTATCATCCTTACCACCACCAACACCACCATCAAGCCCTCTCTTTTTCTTATCTGCCCTAATGAAAAACCACCACCAGACCCCAAATCCGAGCAATAAAGACCCGGCGGCTCCGAACACTCC
>JAYMTK010001730.1:0-15579 GCA_036897405.1 Pelargonium myrrhifolium | reverse complement strand
ATATCATGTAATTGCTTGGTTTGTGAGAAAATTGAGAGATTAAAGAGGAACCGGACAGGGAGGTTCTGATTTTTGCACGTAATTATGTTCATTTCAGTTCCATTAGTTCATCTGCTAGCATGTTTCAGGGAGGAAAAAAACGGAGTTCTGATTTTTGCTCTCTATGCTGTTCAATTCAGTTCAGTTAATTCATTTGCTCGAGCATTTCAGATTAAAAGCTTGGACTTGCTCATTATGTTAGATGTTTAGCTTGAATGAGAATTGCATCAATGATTCAAATATTTGGCAAGATTGTGCATTAGTGCATGTTCATGATTTGATGTCCAATTGCATATGTGATTCACAATGAACAACTGAAAACAGCTTTCTAATGTTCTACGTCAAGTGAGTAGAACAAAGTTGCTGCCATTTTTTAGGTTTTTTTTTTTTTTTTTTTTTTGTAGCTCTATGATTTGGGCATGGTTGAAGGTTAGTTTTTGTGTTGTTGAAGTAAATGCATGTCTAGTCTATGATGATTAATTCAAGCAGGTGCTTGAAGTTGATGTATTGCTCTGTCCTCTTTGTCCAGTTATAGTTGGAGAATTGTCTTCCACAAGAATATAAGCATCTCTGAAAGAGAAGGATGTTCCTGAAGTTGCTACAGAGATCGTTTCACTCTGCTTGAATGCCTTTCATCGAGTTCGTCGACAGTGCATCAATAGATCCATCTACAATGAATTGAACAGGTCGGCACTTGCATGATTTGTTAGTGAATTTGGCAGTTACACAATCATGAAAGCAATATATATATATATATATAACACAATAGGGTCATTGCATCTGGTATGGATTTGGAGAAATCAGTGTATGATAATTGAAATAACACAATGCCTATATGTGTTTAGGCTGTCTTGTATTGTTAACAATTCACGTGCCTATATGGACTTGTTTCTTTAAACTTAATATTTTAGATGTTTGGCTTGATTGAGAATTGCATCAATGATTCAAATATTTGGCAAGATTGTGCATGTTCATGATTTGGTGTCCAACTGCACATGTGATTGACAATGACCAACTGAAAACAGCTTTCTGATGTTCTACATCAAGTGAGTAGAGCAAATTTACTGCCATGTTGTAAGGCACAATTATTTTTATAGCAATTACATGATTTGGGCATAATTGAAGGTTAGTTTTTGTGTTGTTGAAGTAAATATGTAAGTCTGGTCTATGATGATTCATTCAAGCCGCTGCTTGAAGTTGATATATTGCTTTGTCCTCGTCATCCACGTCCAGTTAGAGTTGGAGAATTATCTTCCACAAGAAAGGAAAGGATGTTCTAGAAATTGCTATAGAGACACAATTCACTCTGCTTGAATGCCTTTTATTGAGAATGTGTTGTAGACAGTGCATCAATAGATCCATCTACAAGGAATTCAACAGGTTGGTACTTGCATGATTGCTAGTGAATTATGCAGTTACACAAACATGGAAGCAATATAAATCATTTGTGTATTTACTTCTTTAGGTAATATGTGTATACAGACTAACACATATACTTTTTTCAGATGTATGTGATGTTCATGGTTTGCCTTTCTTGTTCAATATGGTTTTCTCTTCAATTATTTAGTTGCTCGCAGGCAATATCTATTTCCCTCGCACAAAGTTTCAAAAGGTATAATGACTGATGATGCCTGAAGTGCAATTTTATCACAGGTATGATCCATACATTATTGGCATGTTTTTCATATTTACGTCCTGGTAATATTTGATGTTTTTACTCCCCGTGTTTTCTTTATAATTTATGGGGATGGCACGCGCACAAGTTCACTGGGGGCTGGGCCGGATGTGAGTAATACAATATTTATTAACAAATATTATCTCGGGCATAAAGGCTTGATTTACCTGCTATTATCCCAAAATCAAATGAACTAAGACTTGAAAATTAGTCCTTAATGGATTGGGTTAAAGGTAAATTTGGTATCCAAACTTTGGGCTCAAACCAAATCTGGTACCCAATTTTTTATTGTACTAGAGTTGGTAACTACAGTTTTATTTTCAAACAAATCTAGTGTCCGCCGTTAGTGTACAGTGACGGAACCGTTAAGTGCTGACGTGGAAAATGAAAAAAACAGATAAAAAACCAAAAACAAACAAAAAATACAAAAAATACACAAATTCAGATCAAACTCATTATCTTTTAGTGTTCTCGTTGGTGTTCATAGTGTTCTTGGTGTTCTTTAATCTCAAAAATAAAATTGAACCAATAGCTCACAAAAAATGAAACTCAAACATTAAAATTAAACCAAAACACTAAATTGAACACTAAATTAAACAAAAACAAAAAATTAAGAGCAACCCCAAGCCCTTGATACGGGCCATTTTAATGTAATGGGCCAACTTAAAGCCCAATATATATTTGCCCATTTTAAAGCCCATTTGGTTCTCTTTCTATTCTCTGTATCTCTCTCTTTCTCATCTTCTCTATCTCTGACTCTATTTCTTCTTCTACTACTCTATTTCTCAATCCTTCCTAATTTTATTCAAATTCCCATTTCTTCTCTATTTCTGCTGGGAATTTATATCAAATTAAAAGAGTTGTAACAGCCCTCAATTCTCTGTTGCAGGATTCAAACCCTAGCTCCACCTTCACTTCCCTAGACGGTGTTGTTCAGGCTCTACAGTCCATCCTCAGCTTCGACCTCTCCACCAAGCTCGACTTCATTCGCTCCCAGATCCACCTCCACTTCCAGCCTCAACCCCAAATTGACCATTTTGTCCCCCAACGGATCCCTAAATTCCCCCATTTGCCCTCCCATGCGCCATCTTTTCAATTTCATGGCGTCCCACTCCGGTCAAGCCCGATGCCGTCGCCGAGTCCCATGACGCCTCTATTTCGTCGACCGAGGCGTTGAAGCCGAGATGGGTTTTTCATGTGAATTGCTTGTTTGACGGCTGGTCGAGCACTCAAAATGGGGAGAGCTCGCAGAAGCCGCCGGAGAAGAGACACCGATCGGCTGGCCGAGCACTCCTCGTTGTGACACAGTGGGTGGGAGGATAGGGTTTGTGGTGGGAGGAAAAAGGTTGGAGGAGGGGGCGTTGGGCGGAGGAGCAAGGGGGAGGGCTTAGGGCGGCGGCCTATGGCCAGCCTTAAACCCTAAACGATGCAACGAAGCTGGAGAGACCGAGAGAGAGGGTCAGGGGTATTCTTGGAATATTGTCAAACAAGCAGTTCATATGATTTTTTTTTTTTTTTGAACAGAGCAGTTCACATGAATTATGTTCAGAGTCTAATTCCTAATTAAAGGAAAGATTTGAGTGATTGATTTTTTTTAGTTCTTGTATTTGAGTTCAATTTTGAGATTTTGGATTTTAAGTTTTTATTTGGCTTTGTGTTTGGTTTGTTGTAATTTGGGTTTAATTTTGTTTTTGAAATTGAAGAACACCAAAAATACCAAGAGGAACACCAAAAACAACAAGTTTGATCCAAAAAAAATTGTTTTTTTGATTTTTTTTGTTTGTTTATTATTTTTTTAATTTTCACGTCAGCAAGTTAACGGTTCCGTTATTTGAATTGACGGTAGGTATCAAATTTGGTACAAAATAGAACTTTAGGTACCAACTTTGGTACAATAAAAGTTTGGGTACCAGATTTGGTTTCGCGTATAAGTTTGGGTACTAAAAATACATTTAACTCTATGACGTTTATAGAGAGTAAGTCACAGTCGCGACTTTGGGCTTGACTGATATTGACTGAACCAGAGTCGCGACAATGTCAAGCTCTCTGTAAGAGTGCACAGTCGTGACTCTCATGTCCTATCTGAACCACTTTGGTCAAGAGTCACGACTGTGTCAAGTTTCTAAGAAAAGCACAATTGCGACTGTGGCTCTGTCTCACTTCTTTAATTAGCAAATCATGCACAAAGTCACTTAAAAACTAACTGCACAACCTCAACCTCTTTTCTATCACACATAAGGGTTAGTTGAATCCAAAATCAAAGACCAAATAACTAAACACTAACAAATCAAGCCACAATCTACAAAGCTAAAAATGAAAAGTTCTACCTATTTTATGTACAACAGTGGGTTGTCTCCTACCGAGCTCTTTGGTTTAATGTTGTTGGCTCGATATGGATGGCCTAAGGCCTGGGACCCGTTCATATAGCATTTCAGTTATATTTTCCACACTTCTTGTAGTGGAAATACCACAAAGTGAGCTTTCTTTCTTACATTCGACCTTGAATACCTAGATGCAAGCTTTCCATGTATAGCCTCTTATTCATCTGTTTCTTCTTCTGTGGTGCATCAATGAAGTTCCTAGCAATAAAGCTTTCATCAGAAACAATGTTAAACAACAACAATAGAGGTAAAGAATGAAATCAGTTCCTTTGATTATTGAATGACCTCAAAAAGGATGCAAAGTACATCCTAGGAATTGGGATCACTTCTTCCCTCCGATAAGGATCAACATACGAATGTAGAGTTAGATCAACTTCAATATCCTCAACATGTTCATCAATATCTAACTCTATATTCCTAGGCTCACAAATAACAATGGTCGAAAGAAGAGTACTTACAACCGTGTCATTTGTCATGAGAGTATTTGGTTGTGGAGATGGAAATCCTCACTTCCTTCTTACTACTCAAGCTTTACAAATAGTTGCTTTTCGTTTTCTTCTACAATCAAGTTGGAGGGGGTATACAGAGCAATTCGACCACTACCATATTCGAAAGATACCCATGGAAGAGAATAATGAGGCAGATTTTCTTTCAAAGTTGATCGCCAATGGGTACGACCACCTCCCTGAAAGGTTACATGTCCGCTTGGCTGAAGTGTCTGCGATAGAGAAGCCCAAAAGGGTGCAGCTTATCCATGAAGGGCCAAAGTGTTAGATAGATGATATCATGGACTGCCTGGTAGACAAAAAGCTACCAAAGAACTCAACAGAGGCCAATTCTATAGTCAAACGATCGGCCAGGTTCCTAGTCATCACGACTGAAAAGTTGTACCGAAGGTCTTTCTACAAGCCCTTCCTACGATGCCTATATCCAGAGAAAGCAGCGGCAGTGATGGAAGAGGCCCATGCCGCCCTTGGCAACCATCACCCCAGGGCAAGAAGCTTCACAGAGAAGATACTCAGGCAGGGTTACTACTGATCCTACCTGAGAAGGGATGCAGAGGACCGCGTTCGAAAATGTATAGACTGACAATTGTACGCAGACATACTCAGGGTCCCCTCCATGGAGCAGACACCCATCATGGTAACATGTCCCTTCTCCATGTAGGGGCTAGACCTGATCAGTCCCTTCAATAAGGGCAGAACTAAGTACTGGGTGGTAGTCGTTGTTGACTACTTCACCAAATGAATCGAACCCAAGCCCCTAGCGAACATCACACAAGAAAACGTGATGCACTTCGTGAAAGATGAGATTTTTCGCAAGATTTGGGCTCCCTAGAGCCATCATAACCAATCATGGGACCCAGTTCCATTAGAAATTCACAAACATGTGTAAGGAATATGGGGTCAAGGTTGTCTGTCACCCGTAGAACCATGAGCAGGTTGAGGCGGCCAACTAGATGATAATCAAGGGTCTGGAAAAGACCATATATGGGCCGAGGGACATGTGGTAGTTGGTACTCACTAGTCCACCTAACTCTATGGTCCCTCCGGATCACCATCAAAACAGCAATTGGGGAGACCCCCTTCTAGCTGGTTTACAACTTGGAAGCGATGTTTCCAGTTGAGAACAAGATGCCCACGATAGTCACAGAGTGCTTCGATGAAGAAAGGAACATCCGTTCCCGCCTAGCTGACCTTGATTTCGTGGATGAGGTTAGGATGCAGACGGCCCTAGTCCAAGCTACTCAAAAGCAGGTTGTGAAGCGCTTCCATGATAGGCGAGTCAAACCACGATAATTCAAAGTGGGAGACTTGGTACTAAGGAAGTATGAAGATACCGGCGAAAGCCCGCCTGGAGGCAAGTTGACCCCCAAGTGGGGAGGCCCTTTCACAATCATCAAAGTAGCCATGCCATGAACATACCGGATGGAAGAAAAGGACATGTACGAACTCCCTAACTCTTGGCATGTAGACAACCTGAAGAAATTTTAAATGTAAAGCTGAGCCCCCCCCCTCCCCCCAGTGAGGAGGAAATTCGGCCAACTCTCATCCATATGAATAAAATGAGAATTTTACGAAGTATTATGTACATGCACCAAAGTTTCGGGTCATCTTCAAACCCCCTAACTCTGCAACTGTGTCGAGTAGAAGCATGCGCCCCCGAATGAGAAAGTTCAAGGTCATTTGCAAAAACCCACGTCTCAGGTGAGCCTTGTTCCAATAGAAAGATACGCCTCGAGAAGTAAGGGGCAGAGCGTCCATATGCCACTCCCAATCCCCAGGGACCATCATGCAAGCCTAAATTCCTTTAAGCAGGAAGGCATCTAAGACATGAACAAAGAACACCCCCAGACCCGCGGGAAGTAGACACTAGAAAGTGGTTTGATGGGTTAAGCAGTTAGACAACTACCTAGAGGATAGCTTGTCGATGAGCCAGGCAGCCTGCCATAGTGCTAAGTAGCCTGCCCGAGGGCAGCATGTTAAAGAGCAGTTAGTTGAAGGGTAGCATGCCAAGCAACCAGGCAGCCTGCATAAGGCCATCCTAATGAAAAGATGCTGCCAAGAAGTGGCCTAACCCACTTGATAGAAAACATCTGACCTTGAGGGTTAGATATCTCTTCTAAACAGTCAAGGGAACCCTACGTAGGGAAGGCCTAGCTGGAAGGGAAGGCTAGAAAGAGCCTAGCAGAAGAGGGTGCGGGCTTCAACCTAGGAGGTATAGTCGAACCCTTCACAAAGTAGGAGGTGGCCGAACCCCTCCCCTGGGCAAGGTGTGGTTGAATTATCCCGCCGTCAGGGTTGAATTCGCGCCCCTGAAAGCTAACATATGGTCAAAAAGACTGCCTAAGGGCAGCTTGCCGAAGAGGCAGCTACCTAGAGGATAGCCTGCTAGGCATATAGAGAGTCTGCTTGAGGGCAACCCGCTGAATAAGAAACTACCTGGAGGGTAGCCTACTAGGCAGTTAAACAAGTCTGCCTGAGAGCAGCCTGATAAACTAGCAGCTACCTGGAAGGTAACCTACTAGGTGGTGGTTTATCACTAACAAGTGTACTAGTGTCACACAAGTAATATAAGACAGGTAAGTCCAAGTATCAATCCTCAGGGACTCGATAGACAATGCTGAAGTAACATAAATAATTGGAAATAGGGCAAGAAAAGTAAATCAGTTCGCAAGAGTTTTGTGAATAAAATGTTGTATGTGAAAATTTTAAAAATGAATGCCGCAAAGAATCAGATAAAGAAGCTGGATCGAGATATAAACTAGTTGTGCAATGGTTTCAAGTCAAGATGAGTTTATGTCATGAATGTGTTGATCGCGCAATTCTAGTCAATCAATTATACTTGACTCCCACTTTAAGGGATGGTCGAGACCTAGATTGAATACCAAGGTGTCACGTCGAGATAATTACGTTTCCATGCATACTACTGCAGAGGGCTGCACATACACCCCAACCTTAAGTCCGACTAATTGAATTATAGAATTAGGTTAAGTTTTGTCAGAACAAACCCTAACTCTACCCTATGGTTCACTCCGCATATGTTTCAACTTTTGACGGGAAATCAATTCATATACTAAACTCATGTAATAAGATGGTCTTCTCATAACAAGCATTAAGCACAAAGAACCAAAGGAACACAACTTCAACATTCAATTCATATATAAATTCAACTTTAACAAGATTCCATAACCAATCTATATCCCTAATCCAAAGGGTTTAGTTACTCATGCTCATAGACAAGTAATGAGTAATAAAATCTGGGTTGGAAATCAAAGTACAAAAATAGAAGAATCTAACAAGCATAATAATCCAAATACCAATAATTCTTACAACCATGGAAATTCCAAACAAGAAGGGGAAGAGTAAATTCACTCTAGCAAGTGAAATTCGTATGCACCAAGAGGTTGTCAATCTCCCAAGAGTTCCTTCCTTCCTTGCTATTCTCTTCTTTTTCTTCTCTCCTGGTCTTGAGGTGTTAAATTCGCCCTTCTAGGTCTTGGGTCTCTCTTTTTGCTGAGGTTGAAGATGGGTTCTTATAGCTTATTCCAAAATAGGATTCGCTTTTTATTAATTACTAGCGTGCTCTTGGTTTTACTTAACTAGCTTTGAGGAAGTCCTTTCTATTCGAACCAACACACAACTATTCAAAAGTCGTTAAACATAACGTTAATAAAATGTTTACTCTATCTTCACAAGTAGCTTATCATAAAAATAGTAATAAAACTCTTTAAAATCCTACCCTGCTATATAGTTTAATTATAAATATTACCTCGCAGTTTGTAAAGAATCTGGCTACTCTCTTATATACTATATACTTTATAAATAAGATAAATAAGTCTCAAAAGATACCTTTTATTTGCTATGGAAACTCTTTTAATTCAGACTTGTGCAGGTTTTGGCCGGCTGCCGCGGCATCATGAATTGCCGCGGTAGAATTCCATTTAATGCCCTGATGTCGTGGCTTTGCACATTGTCGCGACAACCTCCTAAATTCTAGTTCTCACTGGAACTGGGGCATTGTCGCGACGACATTACTGCCTGCTACATGAAGTTGTCTTCCTAACTTGATGCTTTCGGTCCATATAATAGCTTACTATCCTGCTTAAATCACTTAAGATCCCGACAAGCATCATATTATCATGAAATCAACCGAATAACACCAAAATAATAAAATAAAGGCTTAAAGCACAATTTTCCCAAAAGCTATATGAAATTCAAGGAAATGTTTTTTTTTAAGTATAAAAGGGCACGATAGGAGTGCAAAAATGACATACACGAGGGGAGAGACGTGCTAAAATGCATAATTTAGGATAGGAAAACCCGTGTAAAATACGTGTTGTCAAATCCCCCAAACTTAAATTCAAGCACGTCCTCGAGCGGAAGTCACAAATATGAAAGAAACCTAAATTATGCAATCTACTCTACACTATTCTATACGCAATCCTATCCCGAAAATCTTCACTTTTACTCGAGTGATCCTTCAGAGCATTAAAATAGTCATATTTCTCTCATAGGCAAATGTGGCTGATTTTTAACTAAAATGTATGGCTCAACAAGACAATTTCATAAAATTACAAGATTATAGCGAGGCTCCATCTGTGGGTGTGCAATCCTTGAGATTTAGACTTTTCTAAGCGATAGAGGTGGCGTGATGCTTCGGTTCGACTAGACACAATACTTCACTCCATACGTTGAGTTAGAAATCACTTCTCCACTAATCTAGATGTCCTTAGTTTATAAGGATCACTTAGGTCTTTATTTAGGTTGTAATGTTAGGCTAGGATCAAGGTGTGGAAAGGATGATAGAAAAGAAGCTCGTTTTGCATCTTCATGAATCAATGTTCATCTAGCCACGTCTCTCAACTTTTTCCTAAGGATCACCCTCATACGTATTCAATGAAACTAATCACCGCTTCTCCGTTCTTAAAATAAGTTTTGGAGGGAGGTCTTGTGATCTCTTTATGGATTTTTTTTTTGATGGACTTATTGCATTAAGATATGAACGTTTGCCCATGATTTGGGATTTATTTTCGGGAGATCACTTCTTGGTCCTTTCTCCCCCAAACTTTGATTAGAACATCGAAGAATTACAATGAACCAACATAATTACACAAAACATAGAAGCTTCCCAATTCTTGTCCTACACTACCCTTCTCATCCTAGATGAACATTAAATTCAAAAAGGAACAATAAGGGTTCAAATTTCACTTTTAGGCTTAAAAACAAAAAAAAAAAAACGGGCACATAGGCTTGGTTAATCAAAGAAAGGCTTAAGGCTAAAACGGGGTGACTAGCTGAAATTAAAACGTGGTAGGATATGAAAGGCACAAACGATCCAAAAATGGCCTAGATCATTTCCTTCTAAACTAAGTACTCTTAGTCATTTCGCCTCGAAGATCATTCTCAACCAATTCTAGAATTAACAAGGTGTCACACTCCCCTATCCATGTTGCTTACCAAATACCTTCTAGTGAGTCATAAATTCAAGGATTTGTGTGCAAAAGTGTTACAAAAACTAAGCTATAATCAGGGAATTCCCTTAATGCTTAAGGAACATGCACAAAGCTACTTCAATCAACATTGCCAATTATATCATTAAGAAAACAAAAAATCATCCACTATCCAGCTCACACGAGCGCAGTTCATCATGCCTAGAACTACCCAAAACATAATAAAACGTGCAATGCAAATGAAAAAAAATTTGAAAAAAAAAGTGAATAAAAATTCAAGCTTAAAGACAATCGTGAAGAAAAAAAGGAAAACATGAAATGCAAGTGAGTGTTCCCTCCCCCAAACTTAAGCTAATCATTGGCCTCAATAATTTGGCTTTAAGGTTGGATGCACACTAACTAGATGTAATGCAATGCACAAAATGAAAAATAAATAAATTACTACTGTTACCTCCGGCTCTACGGGCGCTTTCCCGCTAAATCTTAACATGTCAGACATGCCAACTTCAAACTCATCGGCCGCTTGGGGTTGTACACACTCCATCACACTCCTAAATCCCTTGGCTATTGATTTGCCAAGAGATGCCATGATGTCGACGAGAGTCTTGTTGTCTTCTTTCAACTCCCTCTCTTGTGCCTCCAATCTATCCAATCTTTCGTGTATTTCTGGCACATATTGGCATCTTGAAGTCGAGGACCCTGCTTCTAGTAACCTTGGGGCATTTCCTCATCTTCTTCATTTTATTCTTCTTGTTGTCCTCTTTCTTCACCTTCTCTTTCGGCTTCTCTCTCCGGCCTTGTGAACTCTGTTGCCGTGATCGCTTGAGCCCCTCTTATTCTTGTGTTGGTTTGGCTCCTCATCCTTCCCAATTCACTTTTGTATAAGGCCATGATCAATGCTGGGAAGAATAGCTTCATTGTGTTGGAAGATTGATGGATTTCTTTCTCAATTATGGTCTCTGTATCCACCCTTTTGTTTCTTATTATGCATGAGAGCAAGGCAATGCGCTACCAAGATACATTACTCGTATTTGTGCTCTGGAGGATGCGGACGTTGATGAAGAATACCCACATCTTCGCTTCTGTGGTGAGATGTTTCTTTAGCGTCTTTGGTTGGCCACTCGGTAATCACCCTACTAGCTCGGGTTTCCCACAAAGCAACATAGAAAGCTCATCAAAATTGATGAAATCTTTGTTCTTCTTCATAAGCTTGTTGAAAGGACAACCAGTGAATGGAGAAAATCAGTAAATCTTGCTAATTTCATCCTGCTTGAACGAGAATTCGATCTCTATCAATCAACAAGACGTTGGTACATCTATCTTCTTGGCTTCGGCCTGCATTTTAGTAGATAAACTTGCATAGAACTCTTTTACAAGTTCTACCTCGCCAAAGTCATCGGGTTGAATGGCATAGCTCACCCACCCCATAGCTTTTAGGCGAGCATCAATGTGTGGTTGTATTCAGAGTTTTCTTTCGCTTCCTCGATCACAAATTGGTTTCTTACCCTTTCCACAAATTTCATTGAACCTATTCCATACCTACATTGGAAGTTATGGTGACTATAAGGAGGTGGTCGTGGTCTCTCCAGTATTAGAATTTCTTTCTCATCTACCGATTCTTCAACTTGACGTTTCTTCTCTACCGGCCTCTTGTTCTTTGGAGCCATGGAATTGTTCAAAGTTTTGACAAAAAGCTTGAACTTTTGAAAGTACAATAAGGGATTTTTGAATTATCAAAACTTGAAAACTAAGAAACCAATTCAACCACAAACTAATGGCTAGGAGAATTCAAACAAAACACAAGTATAAACTAAAAACGAATCTAGAAATCCTAAAAAAAATAAAGGATAAAATTAAATATCAAGATAGCACCTGAAAATTGGATTGAACCTTGAAGAATCCGGCCACCCCTTGAGCTTTTCCGGCGACAATGGTGGAGTTCCAATCAATACTTCACTTGCACCTTGCTTGCAATGGATGAGAGATTGAGAAGAAAGAAGGGTAGTGGTCTCTTTGTGTCGAATTCGAAGAGTGGGGCAAAAGTAAAACCCTAAAATTATTCTTTCCCTCCTCTTATCTGACTTGGATTAGTGCAGGTTTGAACTTGTCGATGTCGCGGCAAAGTTTCACTTACCGCTCTGTTGACTTTCGTTGACCCTTCTTATGCTGCAGAAAAGTGTGATACCGTAGCATCGCCTCCTTTTTTAATGCTCTCTGTTTTGTGAATGATTGTCGCGGCATTGGGCCGTTTTTAGTTCCATTATGTTTTTCCTTTGTTGCAGCAGAAAAATACGATGTTGCGGCTTCGTGCCTTTGATTTAATTTGCCATTAATTTTTCCTAAATCTTAGTTTGTTGCGGCATTGGGCCATGCCGCATCTTTGGAGTTTTTAGCATTGTCGCGACATCTTGCATTGTCGTGGCATCCTGCTAGTCCCAGCCACATTGCTTTTATTTTTCGCTCATTGATTTTCAATTTAACCTGTGCTAATGACAATCAGAAGATGTTAAGTACACTCACTCACCATTAGACTCTCATAATAATGGTTGTAAGTTAAAATGAAAACAGAAAATTAAAATAACATAAAATAACTTTGGGTTGCCTCGCAAAAAGCGCATTTGTTTAACGTCGTTAGCTCGACGCAACGGCCCCTTTTCAGGAGCCGTAAGATAATGTTACTTAGGCGTCGTATTCTGGTTCCAACAAGTCAATTGATACCCACATGTCCTCCGGCTTGATGCTATAATATGGTTTCAGTTTACCTCTATTTACTTTCAATGAAGGCCCATCCTTGTGAGGATCTTTTATCTCGACCACTCCATAATTTGAGACTGATACCACCACATATGATCCAAACCATCTTGACTTCATTTTTTCAGGAAAGAGCTTCAGTCTCGAATTGTATAGTAGAACTCATGCACCTGGTTCGATTGTCCACGGGGTGGCTTTTTGTCATGCCACTTCGTTGTCTTTTCTTTGTACATTTGGCATTCTCATAAGCTTCATCCTAGAATTCTTCTAGTTAAAGGAGTTGCATTTTTCTCTTGTCACCTACTGCTTTCATGTTGAAGTTGAAATATTTGACAACCCAATACGCACGATGCTCAAGTTCCACTAGGAGATGGCAAGGCTTCCTGTATACTAGTTTGAATGGTGAAGTACCTATAGGTGTCTTTTACGTTGTTCGATAAGCCCAAAGAGTATCATCAAGCCTGTTCGTTCAATCGAACCTATTTGGTTTCACCATCTTCTCTAATATTTGCTTAATTTCTCGATTGGACACTTCAACTTGTCCATTTGTTTGTGGGTGATAGGCTAATGCAATCTTGTGGTGAATGGCAAAACGGTTGCAAATAGCTTTGAACTGCATGTTTTTGAAGTTTGACCCATTATCACTAATAATCGCTTTGGGTATTCCAAAGCATGTAAATACATTTGTCTTCAGAAGTGCGACAACGGACTTAGCATCTGCATTTGTTGTAGCCATTGCCTCTGCCCATTTAGACACATAGTCTACTGCTAACCAAATGTACTCCTTGCCATTAGAATTTTTGAATGGTCCCATAAAGTCTATTCCCCATAAGTCAAAGATTTCGAGCTCCAAAATACCATTTTGAGGTGACTCATACCATCTATTGATATTTCAGGATTTTGGGCACCCATCATAAGACATGACATATCCATATGCATCTTTAAACAGTGTTGGCCAATAAAATCTTGCTTGCGCTATTTTATAAGTTGTCCTACTCCTCTTATGATGTCCACCATATGGAGAGTTATGACATTTCATAAGTACCATCCCTTGCTCTACCTCAGGCACGCATCTACGAATCACATTATCTGGACACCATCTAAATAAATATGGTTCATCCCAAAAATAATAGTGCACCTGTTTGAGGAATCGTTTCTTTTGCTCTCTGGTTAGATCTAGAGGTATTTGTCTGCTCACTAACCAGTTTGCATAATCAGGGTATCATGATGTCTTGCTTCTTGGTTGTATGAGGAATAATTGTTCATTGGGAAATCTTTCTTGAATGTCCCCATCTAGCTTTGCTGGTACTCCTCCTTCTAACTTTGATAAATGGTCTGCCACCTGATTTTCAGTTCCCTTATGGTCAACAATTTCGACGTTAAACTCTTGAAGTAGTAGAATCCATCTTATTAACCTGGGTTTAGCATCTTTCTTTGCAAATAAAAACTTAAGAGAACAACGGTCAGTATAAACAATAACTTTGGTCCCAATTAAATAAGACCTAAATTTATCTAAGCAAGATTGATAGGTGTCGTAAGGCCTTATGGGAATGGGGTGGTCCGAGATTGAAGCAGTTGTGTGATCGAGTTCGTTGGGCACATCATAAATTGGAGAGGTCCGTCGAAGATGCTGCTGAATCTGCAAAAGCTGACTACTACGAGGCTTTGGACAATATGGAAATTTATTGGAAACAACGTTCCAAAAAATTTTGGTTGAAAGAATGTGACAAGAACTCTCGTTACTTTCATGCTATGACCACAAATCATAAGAAGAACAATAAATTGGCAAAACTCCAAGATGGAAATTGTGTATGGTATGAGGATGAGGGGAGTATAGCTGAGGTTGCAGTGGCCTATTTTCGTGAGTTGTTTATGTCTGCAGGTTCCAATGTTCAAGTTTTTGAAGGGATTCTGGGCAATCGAGTTTCAGAGGAGAAGAATATGGCTTTGGTTGCTCCATTTAGTAATGAGGATGTCAAATTGGCCTTGGACTCAATGGATGCGAACAAAGCGCCCGAGGCAGACGGTATGAATCCGACCTTTTTTTAAAGAGTATTGGAACATTGTTGGGTCGGATGTGGCAAAAACTTGTATTGATGCAGTTGAGATGGGAACGCTTCAGGGAACAATTAATGAAACCTATATCGTTCTTATCCCCAAGAAATGCAAGCCGGAAAACATGAGCGATTTGCGCCCCATTTCTTTGTGTAATATTATTTACAAGTTGATTACGAAGATGTTGGCAAATCAACTTAAGATATTGCTTGATTGTTGTATTTCCGCGTCCCAAGTGCATTTGTTCCCAGGAGGTTAATAACTGAAAACATTGGCATAGCCACTGAAATTTTCCACTGGATGAAAAGACGGCCTAGAGGAGCTGAGGGTGTAGCGGCTATAAAGGTCGATATGTTAAAAGCTTACGACAGAGTGGAGTGGAGTTTCGTGTTGTGGGTTATGTGCGAGATGGGTTTTTCGGATCATTGGATCTTTTTGATTAATATGTGCATATCCTCAGTGAGTTATTGTGGGGTTATGGGCTCGGGTTTGTCAGAAGTTTTTAGGACAGAGCGGGGTCTTCGGTAGGGCGATCTGTTATCACCCTACTTGTTTATTTTACGGTTAATTACACATGGAACCCCTGTATTATACATGATTTCCATATGACTACCCTAAGGTTCTATTTTAACTTTTGACTACCCTGTATTATGTCAGGGGGACCTTCCGTCCAGAAACCATCAGTTAAGTGGTAAAAAGACCGAATTGCCTTTATTATATAATTT
>JAYMTK010001729.1:0-15580 GCA_036897405.1 Pelargonium myrrhifolium | reverse complement strand
ACCTCATTTAAAATCATGGATCCGGACGGGTCGCTCTGCTCCCACAAATTCACTTGGGTGGATATAAGTGAAATTTACAGAGGTGTCGTCACCTCATTGACTTGGTTAAGTTGCAACCGATGTAAAGTTAAATCAGTCAACTGATACACATTTTACTCATATATATATATATATATATATATGTGTGTGTGTGTAATAAACAATATGACTTGTGTTATATTTTCTTATGTCTAGTCAATTGTAACCATTAAAATTATGAATTATCCAAAATTTTAGTGAGATGTCTAAACTTCGTCTCATGAACAACTTAGTTAAAAATAAATGAAAAACACTCTCGAGAGCATGCAAAAATTTCATTGTAGTGTTACAATTTTGGATCCAGTGGGTGCTCCGCTTCTAAAAATTCATGGGTGAATTGTTACGTTACTATAAGTACAAAAATAACATACTCGTATTCTTCTTATTATGATAATAATAAGAATACAAAAATCTAAAACATATTTTAGACGTGAAACATCTGGTTTGATCTAAATTGAACTGGACGGCGAAGTATTTTAGTGCTGGGGCAAGTTGGAATACCAAAAGTCGGGCCGTTACCATTCTTAAATGATTGAATTTGAGGCCCATAACGGGTTCATTTAAGTTTCGTTTAGGTCTATCCAACAAGCTAGCCAGCCCAATTTGTATTCATCCGCTTACCATGTAACTGGGCTTATTGTTCTGCTATTTGTCAATCTTTTGAGGTAAAAAATTGGGCTAGGCCCAATGGTTGTGATTGATGTTTGGGCTGAAGAATGATGAAAAGTGCTATAGTTTTATTTTATATTTTTTTAATAAAAAAATTTATAAACCACCCGGAGATGTAGCTTTCACTATATGAAAAAATGACAAGAGCATTGAGGATGGGGTGGGGATGGCTTCCATTGGCACACACAAACAAATTGCCATTAAAACTTGCAAGGACTGGACAGTGGTTTCTGTTTTGAGTTGAGAGAAACAACCACAGCTTGCTCCTCCACTACTCCTTCAAACAATTAAGTGAGAGAGACCACACTCTTGTTTTGGAGTAATTAAGACCAAAAACTCCTAACATTTATCATGCATTGACCCTCACTCACTACCCAAACTTAATCAACCCATTTAACCTTCTTGGTTGGTATTGCTGATTAAAAAAAATGCCCTATATATACACACACACACTATATCAAACCAGCTACTAATTACATAATGAGAAGCTTGATAAAGTAGATGACTTTGTTTTTTGAGTTTCTATAAGCTGCCATAAAAGTACTAAAAGAAAGTCACAAGTCCCTGTGTAATGTAGCAGCAGTGCGATTAGCATAGTTGTCACTTTTTTGTGTCTTTACTTGAGAAAGACTGTGTGTACATGTTGTGTGGTTCGAAAGTCACACCCTACACATCTCTATCTGTAATATAATTCTAAAAAAATAATAAATTCAGCCATGAACCCTTTTCAATTTGCACAATCTATATATAATTACTGAAATGGAAATTTGTAAGGCTTTCATATTTTTACTATTGGACAAACCCTACAGCAACTTTATATATAGCTACCTTAAAGTTTCTTTGATTATATATGCATGCATTTTCACTTTACATTCATGCTCATGCAATTATGATCACCTCTTCACAAGCTTTTTCTTCTTATTTTATAAAGATTCCTGTAAGCAAAACTAAAGTAAAAATAGAAAAACAAAAAAAGAGTGGACATTGAGTCCTTTTATTTCTTGCTGACAAGGCTATTTTGTTTTGTTTTAAAGAGCTCTCACACATTCTCTCCTTCTCCCACTTCTTCACCATCTTCTCATCCATCCATTGAAACACCCACAAGCTTTCAAAAACTCATAAATGACACAAAACAAGCTTTAAGCTTCATTAAAGCCTCTCTCTCTCTCTCTTACCCACAACACACAATGGCTTCACTTCTCTTACAACATTTGTCACTAACAACATTAATCTTCATTTTCAGTCTCTCCCCCCACGTACCTTTTATTTCCTCCACAGACGACTCCTTCATTTTCGGAGGCTGCACGCACCAAAAATACGCCCCCGACTCGCCCTACGAGTCCAACCTCAACTCGCTCCTCACCTCCCTGGTCAACTCGGCCACCTACTCCTCCTACAACAACTTCACCGTCACCGGCTCCAGCTCAGACGACGTCGTGTACGGGCTCTACCAGTGCCGCGCCGACCTCTCCATGCCCGACTGCGCCACGTGCGTCGCCCAATCCGTCAGCCAGATCGGGTCCCTCTGCCCCGACACGTGCGGCGGCGCCGTACAGCTCCAAGGCTGCTACGTCAAGTACGACAACACCACCTTCCTCGGCGTGGAGGACAAGACTGTGGTCCTGAAGAAATGTGGGCCGTCCGTTGGGTACCAGCCCGAGGCGATGGGCCGTCGCGATGCGGTGATGGCCGCGCTGGCCAGTACCAGTGGGCCCTTTCGGGTGGGTGGGTCCGGTGACGTCCAGGGTGTGGCCCAGTGCGTGGGCGATTTGAGTGGGAGCGAGTGTCAGGATTGCGTTTCTGAGGCCATCGGACGGCTCAAAAACGACTGTGGCACGGCCAATTACGGTGACATGTTCTTGGCCAAGTGCTACGCTCGGTACAATACCGGTGGGGCCCAGGGCTACGATTCTAAGCCCCACATTAGTAAGGCTCATTAGCTTTCTAAATTATTACTAAAATAATGTTTGTTCATAGAATTAGAAATAAGAATGATTCATTTTGGCAATTGCAGGTAAATCTACCAACGAAGGAGAAAAGACGTTCGCGATTATCATTGGATTATTAGCGGGAGTGGCTCTAATTATCATTTTTCTCATTTTCTTAAGAAAAATATGTGAAGGAAACGGTAATTAACGTGTTCATTTTATTTTATGTGTAATTAAAATAATCAAGTAATATGCCAAGTTGTTGACATGTTTCATTGGCTTTTTGCAGGTAAATAATCAAATAATGTATAAATATTTGACGAAGTGGGTCTCAATCAAAAGATTGTCAAGTGATTTGCATGCTTTTGCTGGTCTTTGCTTTTAGGCTTTCACTTCTTTTTATCTTTCATGATGTTAACTTTGCTCCTTTCAAGATTGTCTTTATAAATTTCTCTCAACCAAAAAGGAGAGTTGAGGAAATATGTAAAGATGTTGCTAAGGAAAAAGGAGTGTAGCTGCTATTGAAGATTCCACTACCATTTACTCCACTTAACAATGTTAATGTTTGTTTTTCTATCGTTTTAAAATTTTGGCATTTTTTTTTTTCTAAAAATTTAACTTTCCAATTTTTTTTTTTTTTTTTTTTTTTGAGTTTTAGTTTTAAATTTCGCTTTGTGATGCTAATTTGATTTGTGTTCATTTCATTTAATGTACAATACTTGTGAGGTACTTCACTGTTTGTCTATCAGTCTATGTATGGCTAAAACTACGAGATGGACACCGGCAAATTTTCATGTACACTAGAGTGGTAGACAAGTAAAAACTGATGAGCTTTTTTGATTTGGGACTAAATAAACTCAACAACGTTAGATTTTTAAAATCAATTAATGAGAATGTTGCCAAATTCTTGAATTTATATTCTAATCTTGAGTTTGAATTATATTATCAAACTCTATTGGACATGCACATTCAAAGAACAACACATCATTAAGTGAGTTTCAATAAATGTGCGTTAGATTTCACATTAGATGTAGGGATAAACATATTTAGGCATTGAGTTTAGAGAATTTATTTAATTAACTTAAATATATATGTAGAATGAAGTTAAAGATTTTTTACTTCACGGAAGGAGGGGGTAAAGATGACAAGTTGGTGTTACGTGTTTGATTTGGAGTGATATCATGGTACGGTAAGGTGATATTGTCACACTTACGTTATGATTATGTCGTGATGATGTAGAAAAGAGGTAATGCCGACATGATGATGATGTCACCCTTGCATGGATGCTTGGTTGGAGCATGTGCGTCACCACCAACACTAGCTTGGTGAATGTTTTGAGGGGGAGTTCTTAAGAGGATGATTTTTTGGGTTGAAATCTCGGTTACGATTTTTGGAGTTGTCTCAAGTTTTTTAAGTAAACTATGGATAACTGTTTAGTCTTTATTGAGATCTTCTTAGCACTTAGAAGAGTTATAGGATGGAAAAATTAGAACTTAGAATTAATTTCTAAGTGTAAAAGTTGTTTATTTAGTTTTTATTTTATTATTATTATTGAAAAATAGGTGCAGAAACACCCTTTTTTTTTTGAATCACCAGATTACAAGGTGCAATCATTCCAAGTATTAAAGCCGGCCCAAATATCGTCACCAAAGATTTTTAGAGGGAACTACGCCCTAAGCCAGCAAGTAAACATCCCTCACTGGATGAGTGTCTGCTACAGAAAATTATTGGGAATTTTCTCGGCACACCAGGCCCCAGACCCCGGTTCTCACCCGACACTGATTACTCCATATCCCGAGTGTCATCGCCCGTGATCCGCCCCCACCCAAGACCAACGCCTCCTTCTCGTAGCAACCGTCAGATATAGCCGTCGTCGGGTATCCACCGCCAGTACAATACAGAGAAATTACCCCTACATGGCGCCGGACCCCACAATCTACAACCGTCGTGACGTCCTTAGCTTGCCACACCGCTTGAGCTCCAATCTCTGCCACTCGCTTCTTGGCACAGCCGAGTCCACGGACCAGATCCGCCCTCGAAAGCCAAAGGAGGTGTCTCTGCCACTGCCATCAAGAGAAGAGCGACCACGCCACACGATTGACGTTTCGCACGATTTGTTGCCGCAACTAGATCTATCTGTCATCGTAGTTCACAACCTTAAAAGTCACGATTTTCTTTAACCCCTATAACCTCTTTTACAGATGCCAAGGAAGAAGATGACAAACTCCTAAAACGCTAACCGTTTCCGCCTGCAACCTTTTGTATTACGCTTGAAAGCAACCGCAAAAAGGCGGTATCAGACAAAAAAGTCGTCGCTTCTTTCTAGGTCACTGACACGAGAATATCGCTAAAATTAACTATTCCTTTCATTATATTTTGTTTATTTAGTTTTTAAATACATATATACAAAGCATTCTAAATAAGTTTTGTTTTTTTGGGGGGCGTTGAATTATACCCCAACATCAATGATCAAACCAAAGTTGCTTATACGTTTGAGGACGTACAATATTATTTTCATTATGGCTCTTTAATATTTCGAATATATATCATGAAAAGTAATCTAATTAAACTCAACTTAATTATTATAGTTAAGGAATTAATGAAGATAGTTAACAATAGATACTCTTCACTTTCTCACAGTTCCACGCAAAAATGCCGCCTTCTTGAAGTCATCGTTTACAAGCTTTTGGGATTGAGCAAATATAATGCCATTGATTTTGCTTCTTTTTAGCAAACCAGCTTTTACATTATGGTACGTAGTACTAATTAAATACTAATTGTGTATCTCTTACTTTTCTTGGATGAAATTAATTTTAGATTTATATATGCTGCAAGCATTAAAAGAATTAAAATGTAATGTGATATTAAAGATTAATTGGATCCTGAACCCACACATACATAGGCTTCTTAACTGATCTGCTCTTCCTTCACATTTTTGTTGGATCTTTTACAACTTTTGATTATGAGCACACCATTTCATGCCAATCTCATTCTAATTTGCGTACTGTTTACTGTTTGGCGGATCACTTTGTATACACCTCAATTCTTTAATTTTCTTCAAAAAATAATATGTTCAAGTGGATTATTCATCTTTGGTATATTTTTAGGTCGCACCAACTAAAATTTATTTGCATAGGATCCATTCTTTTGGAAACATAAAATTGACAAATTTTGAGCAACAACAATGTAATAGATTTGTTGAGCAACATTGTTTTTATTATAAGAAATTGAAACCGATAATATTAATCAAGCTTGGTACCAAAAGGCACCAGCAGTAACCAAATTAGGATTACCGTTATTCATTGAGAAAAAGTTTAGCACCCACATAGGAGGGAGATAAAATAAACTTAGGAAAAGGACTATTGAAGTTAAAGTTGGCGAGAAAACCCGCCACCCGTTTAGCCTTCTCCTTGACCGAGGTCAACACAAAGCCATCAAATGCCTTGATTTTTTCCATGTACGTCTCAAGGGTGAGCATCACAATTTTGAAAGAATAAGAAGAGATCAGTTGTACATAGCACAAGCATCAAACTCAAAAATGATATTCTCACAACCTATCTTTTCGGTTCACCCGTAAAGTTACAACGGGAACGGACTATCTATATATTCCTTTTCGGTCAAACTTTTAAACTATAACGGAAATGAGCTCATATTTGTCTCTCTTTGATTTAAATGCAAAGTTATAACGCAAATGATCAGTTCTATCTTCATCTATCGGTCTACTTGCAAAACTATAACTGGAATGAGATGAATTATCTCTCTCTATTTCTCATTGGTCAACTTGCAAAGCCATAATATGTATACATGTGAGAGAGTATGTTGAAATATAATATCAAAGTACAAGTGAGGACTTCAAATATTAGCTTAACATTTTAGATGAGTTGATTTTCTAACATGATATCAAAGTTGAATATGGTCCATGATGACTCATTTATGTTCCATAATAGGCATACATGTGAGGAGTTGAAATTGAATTAATATGCAATAAATTTGTTAAATTAATGTAATGATAAATATCAAATCATACGAACACGTACTGTCGACATTTTTGCAACTCGGATCAGTGTATTCACCATACCTCTTGCTTCTACTATTCCACTCATAATTTATATTTCATGATGAAAAAAAAGGTAATGCCTTCGTGTTCAAGCTATTGAGAATATGCATAAAAATAGACCACAATTTAGCCTTGTATATATTTTGCCAATCATGGCTATCTTACAATGTATGGCCCTTATTGCAACCCTAAGATTGACCTATTAGATGAACCCACACAGACCTTACAGGCTAAGGAATTAAGTGACGAGTTTTGTATACATATAAAGCACTAAAACACACCACCTTTCTCTTTTATAAAATCAAAGCTGAAAGAAGAAAAGTATACAAACAAACAGACGAACCATAAAAGATATGTTTGAATAAACATTATATACATGCGCTTCTTGACATTATTATCAATTCAATTATTATGATGTTGTATCACCAGAACAGCTGCTTCACTTTATTTTCTGTGGATGTTCATCCATGATTCTACTATCTTTTAATTAAGGCTTTGCTCCTTTATATATACTATTCATTCACACACTACAAGTATATTCTATATACTATGTACCACCATTTCACAAAATTATTCAATGTTGGAATCATCACATGAATGTAAAGCTATAATTAAAGCAGTTTAGAGTTAAAAAAAAAAAAAGAAAAAAAAAAAACATAGAGTACCATAGTGTTCGTCTTTTCTATTGAAAGATTGTCATACCCAATCTTTGGTGTGTGATATGTCATTTACGATTTGAACTCGAGATCTTTACACTATTTAAATGCTTCAACAACTTGGCATGCAAGGTTTTTGGGGAATATTTTGACTCGATTAGGTGATATAAGTAGTGTAGTCATGGTAAACACGTACAAATACTATCTATAAAGATTTAAAAGTGCAAATTTAACCATCAAACACGAGGGTCAACTAGTAAAGAGTTGTTATAACTTAACTTGAAGTTTCAAGTTTGACTCTCAGAAAATGTAGTCACCCTAAAACTTGAAAGGAAGAGATTTGCCGCCAGTGTGATTTGACTTAAAAGTATTGATCGCGAGCCCACTTCAAAAACCTCGTGATTGAGAAAGAGAAAAAAGAAGTAAAAACTTGTATTCAAACTCTACAACCTTTTCACTGGGAATCACTCCCAAATGCCTTGCAGAGAAGATTAGAATTCCATACCCTCATTTTATTTTTAGCCAAGCCCAATCTTGAAATCAAACCCAAGATATAGACTGGGCTTTAAGACTGAGCCCATGAAATGATGAGTTCATGACGTCAAGTCTACAGTATTGTTATTGGGTCATTCTAAATTGGACCAAACAACTATCTATCCATTTGTTGGAGTCCAAAATACACCACCAAATTTGGCCCAAGCATGTGGCCATCATTCCACCACTCTTTTGTGAATGGTTAACAAAGTAGGGTGTTTGGATTAGCTTATAAGCTGGTCAAACATGTTTATAAGCATCAAACTGCTTCTTTTTGTTGAGATGAGGTATTTAGTTGAATAAAAAGTGCTTATAAGTTTTTTCTTGTAAGCCCCCAAAAAAGAAGCACCATTACCCCAACTTCTGAATTTGTAGCGTATGAGCACAAATAAAAAGAGTCATTTTGACCAAATATCAATAGACTCTAAAGGTGACTCGAACACAAGATCTCGGGTATGCAAATCAAACCCTATGCCACTTGGACAATGAAGCGGTGATTAGAAGTTATTCCCTTGTGGAAGAAGTAGAATAGACAAACATATGATATGATGCTTACATATGGGTTTGATGTAAAAATGGTTCACACAGAAAATGATTACCAAACTCACAAGACAACTTAGATCTACATTACAAATTTTGGTACAAAACGGAGAAGTGTTTACAAGATTGCCAAAAGATTAACCTGGAGTCTATTTTAGAAAATATCAACTAAATACTATGGCTTACAATTTCACTTGAGATCCATTCAAACGATTCTTCTTGGGGTCTTTCTATGGATCAATGGCTCTGATAAGCTAGATGGAAGCCCCGGTGAAGACAACTTCAAAACTTACATTCATAATTGCTTTTTAAAATTTATATATACATACGTGGTTTAGCAACTAAAATTTAGTTTTCCCGTAAAGTTAAAGATTTTGCTTACATTCACATTTAAAACTACAGTGAGATGCGCAAATTTTGAATTATATTTGTAATAATTTTTTGTAACTGTCACCCACTTGCTATTAGCCGATCTTGCCATGTTATCCTTGTTATGTCAGCTGCCACATGACACCATCTATCACGTGACCAAATTAGTAACTATCACATGACACCGTGAGACCTTACTTTGACACGTCAACACTCTGTGCCATCGCCCACGCCAACACTTGCTTATCACTACAATCGATGGGAGAGTGACACATGTCAGTTTGTGCCACATTACAAAACATCTTCTCAATCCTTGAGGTTGTGTGCCATTACCCTAGCAATGTTCACCTCCCCGTGTGTGATTCCCCTCTCTCACAAACCCTTTGCGTACTCACCGTAGCTCCAATGTATCTCCCTACATTCCAGCATAGTTTCTCTCTTAATTAGAGGCTTGCCCTAACTATGATGTTTGTGCACCACATCGCATCAAAGTACTATTCCTCCTCTTCTTCTTCTTCTTAAATGAGACATTTTAAAAAATGAGATAAAAGAGTAATAATAAGTAGGGATAACTACACGTTACTATCCTGTCAGATACACATTTTGCACGTTACTATTCTAAACTATCTTTTTTTCAATCCGTTAAATGATTCGTCAGTTCAATCCTTAAAATACCTAAATACCCTTCATTTTTTTACACGTTACTACCCTGTTACATACACATTTTGAACGATACTACCCTAAACTTTTTTTATATAGTCAAATTTAACTGACGAAATGAAAATTTTGTAGTTTAAGGTAGTAATGTGCAACGAAAAAAAGTTTAGGGTAGTAACATGCAAAATGTGTATCTAACAAAATAGTAACGTGTAATTATCCCTAATAAGTAAGAGCCTTAACAAGTCTCCTAGGTTAGAGTTCCTTTGAAAAACGACGGTCTCTTTATCTTTTAAGAATCTTTACCATTATGTAGGATTTTGTGAGTTATTTTTTAGAGTTTCTATATCTTTTGAGATTTTTCTATCATGGTAGAATTTTGCGAGATATTTTTCAGGGTTTTAGAATTTGGATTGGCTTTTTGTGACTGGCGGCAGCCGGGAAGGGGTTCGGGACGGGCTGAGCGCCAACAAGGGGTTGCGTTGGAGCTTTCTAGCGGGTTGTCAATCTTTTTGCATCCAAAGAGATTTGATTCATCGGATCTCGTTCGTTCTTCATATCGATTCGAGATTTCAGTCGTGGTTCCGCTTTTTTCAGACGAAGGAGGGTGTGTAACTTGGCAGATTCGTAATGGCGGATCTGGATCTGTGCTGTTTTTTTTTTTGATCAATAATAGCTACTTTATAAATCAATAACTTCCAAGATGGAATAACAAAGATAAAAGTACAAGATGGACCATAAAAGTAGCAATGCTGAAAACACAGCAAGAGAAATGGCAAAATTACAAGTTGGCAAATGAAAGGGGGTCTCTTGACCAATCTGAGAATGGCTTGTTCTCTTTCTCCATGGTGTCCATTTTAGCAGTGCAAATGGCATAAGTGATGCTGCGAATTTTCTCATAAGTTCGAAGTGGGTCTGCTGCATCTGTGTTGAAAACTACTCCATTCCTTGTTGTCCATATATTCCACATGGTAACCATGGCTACAAGATACCAACATTGGCCAGTTTTCTTGGAGCCACGCAGAGAAGATTTCCATTGAACTAGGAGCATGGATATTGTTTGTGGCATGACTGTTTTTACCCTCCACCAATTTAGCACCAAACTCCAAACTGAAAAGCTCCATGGGCAGTGAATTAGCAGGTGGTCGCAATCCTCAAAACTCTTCTTACAGAGGGAGCAAAGACATTGAGCGATTGGCAGTGGGACACCTCTATTTTCGAGGAAGCAAGTGGTGGGGATGCTATTGAGCGCTGTGAGCCAAGCGAAAGTTTGGATCTTTGGGGGAATAAGGGGCTGCCAAAGCATGTGTGTGCAAGCCAGGCCACGTTGGGAGTTTTGGTTTTTGAGCAGTTCGAAAACTTACTTGACTGTGAATTTTCCTTTCGCGCCGTGACTCCACAATGTTGTATCCTTCCGACCGAGGGAGATCTTTTTTGTTGACAAGGAGAGTAGGAGGGCGAGGTGATCGTCTTCCTCCCATTGCCGCAGGGGGCGCCGAAAATTAATAACCCATGGTGAATTGAGATCCGATTAGAAATGGTGTGAGACACATTTGTCCTTACTGGTACATAGAGAGAACAATCATGGGTAGCAAGAAGCCAGTGTGGTGTCCGCCGCCCATACGTCGGTCCAGAAACGGATTGTGAGTCCATCTTCGACGACCCATTTGATTCCCATGTTGCCAAAAAGATCCGCGAATCTTACTTCTCTGTGTAGATCTACGATTTGTTTAATCATGGGGGAGGTTTTGCTTGAATTAACCAAACTGAGGTCCCAATCTTCCGTGTTCCATCCGTATTTCTGACAGATCACTCGCTTCCATAGCGAGTCCGGCTCCGAAGCATAACGCCACCACCATTTCGATAGAAGGATGTGGTTGGCAATGGCGAGTTGTTTGATTCCTAAGCCCCCAACAGATTTGCGTTGTGTGACTTGACTCCATCGGACCTTGTAAATGCAGCGCTTTGAGTCGCTGCCACCCTAGAGAAATTTGTGTTCAATAGCCTCCAGTTCATGTATCACCGATTTTGGGGTCTTGAAAACAGACATGTAGTAGAGGGGAAGTGAGGTAAGCACTGATCTAATTAGGGTTAGCCTTCCACCTAATGATATGTAACGGGCCTGCCAACTACCAAGCCTTTTTTTGAAGTTTGAGATTATGTTTGTCCACATGCTCCTCCTCCTTGGGTGATGACCCAATTTGAAACCCAGGTAGTCCATAGGGATCGAGCCCATTTGGCAGCCAAGTGAATAAGCAATCTCCAAGCACTCAGAGTCCGAGACTCCAATGCAAGCCACTTTGGACTTGTAGTTTATCTTCAGACCTGATACCAGTTCAAAGCAAACAAGAGTGTCTCTGACGTTTGGGAACTCGGTCTCATAATCCTCAGCACTGAGGAAAAGAGCGTATCATCAGCGAATTGGAGATGCGATAAAGATATTTGGCCGAGTGATATTCAGCTAAAGAGACCATAGTTTTTGATTTTTTCCAATAAACGATGAAGAGCTTCCCCGACCATAATGAACAAGAAGGGGGATAAGGGGCATCCTTGTTTCACGCCTGAGACGCCATAAAATTATTTGATGGAGATCCGTTTACTAACACAGCGATGGATGACGGCAAGCAACCTTAAGTCCATGACCGAAATCGTTGGCCGAAACCCATTTTTTCCATGCAGAAATCGATAAACTTCCAGTCAAGGCAATCAAAAGCGTGCTGGAAGTCAATTTTTAACAGAGCTGCCAAAAATTTTCTTGAACGCAGGTGGTGAAGAATCTCGCTAGCTATCATGATGTTATCCGTGATTTGCCAGTCTTTCACGAAGGCGCTTTGGACGTCGCTAATCAAAGTGGGCATCACCTGTTTGATACGGGTAGCCATAGCTTTTGTTATAATTTTGTAGACCGAGGATACCAAACTGATTGGCATGTATTCATTCAAGCTTTGCGGCGAGACCGTTTTTGGAATTAAGGCAATATTTGTCGCGTTTATGCCTTTACCCATAACTGAGGTGTCTTGAAAACTCTACACAAAAGCCATGATTTCTGACTTTGTGAAGTCCCAACAGTGCTGATGAAATGCCATTTTGAATCCGTCCGGTCCCGGGGCCTTTGAGCCATCACAGCTGAAAATTGCGGCTCTGATTTCCCGCTTAGTAAAGGACTTGTCAAGATTGAGTCGTTGATCGTCTGAGATGCGTTTGAAATTCAACTCTGGTAAAGATGGTATGGGCCGATTCGAGGATGATAATCTATGCTTCAAATGCCCGTGAGCAGCTGCTTTCACTGATTCCGGATTCGAAATCCATCTACCATTGTCTTCCACTCCTCTGATACGGTTATGCGCCTTCCTTATGCTTGCACATCGATGGAAGTAACCTGTGTTTCGATCATCGTCTTTTAACCATTTGACTCTTGATTTTTGTTTCCATAGAGACGCATGTGCTATTTGGCAAGTAATGAGTTCAGATTGGAGGCCTGCACTGCGATCTAGCTCCTGTTCGGAGAGGTCACGGGTGTCGTGGATAAGATCAAGAGTGTTGATTTCATTTTCCAGCATCTGAATCTTCCGATAAGTGAAACCAAAGACGTCCTTGTTCCATTTTTTTAAGGTCGTTTTTGAGAAGGCATAATTTCTTCCAAAGTCTGAAGCGTGGGTTGCCCGTAACAGTATAAGAATTCCAAGATGACTTCACAAAGTCCATAAAATTGGCATGTGAGATCCAACAGTTCAAGAACTTGAATGGCCTTGGCCCCCAATCCACTTGATCCATTGAAAGGAGTATTGGACAGTGATCCGAAACACTTTTCGGGAGACCTGACTGATTGAGAGAGGCGAGCTTTGGACAGGAGACCGAAACCAGAAAATGATCTATACGGCTTGCTGAACCTTTGGGACCGTACCAAGTAAAACAACGTCCCTCGAGAGGGAGGTTTATGAGGGAACAAGATTCAAAGAAATTATTAAAGCTTCGAATACCTGGAGTGATGTGGGAGGTTCCGGATCGCTTCGCCGGGTCACTTATTGTGTTGAAATCTCCAGCAACAACTGAGGGGCAGTCTTCGTTCAAGATAATTTGTTCCAGTGCGTGCCACAAGACTAATTTTGCCGAATCTTCCACTGGAGCATATACATTTATTATGAGGCAGGAGCAATCCAATAAGAGCCAAGTCTCGATAAGAGCGATTAAGTTTTTGTCGATTATGGAACGAGATAGCTAGAAAATGTTGTTGTCCCAAAGGCAAACAAGGCCTCCTGAGCGTCCGGATGACGGTGAGAAACAGAATTGGGTCGAGGGTGAATTCCAAATGCTAGAGCAATCCATGGATGTGAAGTTTTCCTGCTTGCTTTCTTTCACAAAAAACTATGTTGACCTTGTGTTTCTTTATGAGTCTCTGAAGACACTTCTTTTTGTGAAGTGCAGTGCACCCCCTAATGTTCCAAGAGAGTAGAGACATACTCCCGGGGGTGAGAAAGGCAGCGACCTACGGTCGCGCCGATGCAGCGTTGATTAACTCGATATGCTCGATTATAGCCTCGTCAGCACCGTGGCCGTCCACTCCAATTTTCTTGTAGAAGGCCCAGGTATCTGAGGCTGATCTACCAATTATTTTTTTGTTTCCAACAAAAAGAGAACGCTTGGGTTGACTATGAGGTTTATAAGCAACCAAAACTGAGAGATTTGTACGTGGAAGTGGAGGCTTGGAGAAGCGGGGCCCAGTACGGGTCTGAGGAGCTCCTGATGGTGTGGTTTCTGATAATGGGGAAGTGGTTACGAGGTTTTGGTGAGCATGCACTGGCTGTATGGGAGAGTTCAAGGGGTTGTCAATATTAGCATTTATAACCTCAATATTTGGGTCTTGTTGTTGGTCCACGTGGGAATTAACTTCTTCAGCCACCCTTGGGACCTGCGAATGAGAAGGTGGCTCTTCGTCGTCCGCACGTTCTTCCTCGGGAGTTGGGGTCGGAGGTGAGTCATAGTGAGAATGGTCATTGGCAACCGTCGCCGGCGACGCCAAGGGGGAGTCTGGGTTTGATTCAATGTCCTCCATGAATGGCTGCCAATCAAAAGGGTGGATATCGGAGCTTTGGCATTCAACAACCAAGACGTTGAAGGATGATGCTTCATGACTCAGTGCTAATTGTTTATGGATTGGGGTCATGGATTGGGTGTGAATTAGAAGGTGGCCTTTGTCAAGGTATGAACCAGCGAGGGTGGGAGGGTTAATTTCAATAAGCTTCTCACATGACTCAATGATGCTTACGAAAGTGTCATGGTTCCAGGTATGGATAGGGACACCATGTACTGCAACCCAGTAGAATCTCCCTCCACTTTCTTTGAATGGGAGCCAATCCATGAAATTGTAAAACCAAGAAGACAACCAAGCCCAATTTGTTTCTTGCATTGCTGACATAGTGGCTTCACATTCAAAAGAGAGAAGAAATACTTTGTTACCAAACGAATGGATGTCGACGTCGTACACTTTTTCTGCATGGAAAAGGGTGAGCAAGTATGAGCGAGAGATCTCCTGCTTTGCGATGGCTAATGTGCACCATTTGAGTTTGTGGACAAGGTTTTGGCCCTCAGCGACCTTCGGCGCTTCCGTGGGCTGGTTTTTTTGGGGTTGATGGTTTGGTTGTGTATCCTTTGGCAAAGGTTTCGGAAGACTCCAGGGGTTAGATGATGCTTTGTTTGATCTGGAGTGGTCAAGTCTCTTTGACTGGTTCTTGGCGAAGGTGACAATCAAACGCGAACCGCCAATTGGCTTGTTATGTAGGGCCCTGATGACCCTTCTTGCTTCAAAAGGATATTCGACTTCCACAAATCCGTATCGCTTCCTATCTGTGCCTTTAGATCTTGGAACGGTGCAGCTCACAACCATGGTTACCTTGCTGAAAATACCCCATAACGAGCGAATGGAGGCTTGTTCATTGAGGTTTCCCACGAAGAGCGAGATCGTGCTTCCAATGGGTAAGTCTTTCCCGAACGAGACATGCTTGTTGGATGGAGCTGGTTCAGAGGTCCCCCTACGCGAGATGCCCGAACCAGTAGTGAACCGAGCGGTTGGGGGAGAGGAAGGGCCAGAGGTT
>JAYMTK010001728.1:0-15580 GCA_036897405.1 Pelargonium myrrhifolium | reverse complement strand
TTTTAATAGCTGTCTGATTAAAATGGATTGTTGACCCCCTTTTTTTTTTTTTTTTGTTCTGCTTTTATAGTATGTATATAGACTTACTCTTATGGGTACCATTTTTTATATGGCACCAACCTACTATATGAGGTAATGCTACCAAGTCCCAATAATGCATGTCTTGCCACCACATTTCTACATTGGGAATCAAATCTCACCTCATAATCTTTTGCTTTGAGCATTGGAAGGGTTAAAAAAAAAAAACTACAATAGCAAGGTGAATTCTTTGAATGATCATATAAAAGTGGTCCTTGTTAAGCTTTAATTTTATATGCTATTCCATTATATTATTTGCTGCATGCCAATATAATCTCACTTTGTTATGTCATTGTCTAGTGTTAAAATTGCATTGGTGTAACCAATGCAATGAACCTCATATTTTCCACATTTAGTCTCCCAAATAAAACCCCATATATTTTGTCCCGTCAAGCACGTTTCTTTGTGTGGAATCCACAAAAACAAGGAAAAAAGATGGAACAAGAATCATTCATTTTCAAGAACAATATTGTTTTCTTCGTTTTTTCTTTTTTTTTTTTTTTTCTTCTCTTGAGATGTGTCCGTCCGTCCATGACACTGTAGTTTATAAAGTGGAGCAACCAATAATAATCAGATGATCATGTATAATATTGGACAGTGAAAATACATAGAATTTTCCAGGTTTAAGTCACAAGTGGACCATCAATGAGTGGGTCTCCACAAGCTCTAGTCTTTCAGCTGATGAGCTCAGCCATTTCTCCAGGTTTTAGCTGCTTAGTGGTTGCTCTCTCTATTCTTGCTGGCCCACACCCATCTCATCAGAATTGCATCTTCTTCTTTTTTTGTGTTTAAAGCCAAGCTAGATCATGTGGAGAAATTCCAACTGGGTCTAGCTTGAACCTTTTTTGGACCTCTTTGCTCTATAAATCTATGTTTCTTGATCATCTCCAGTGAACACACAACACTGATCAATTCTCATTCTCATATATATATATACATGCAAGCTCACATGTACAGTAGTTCTGGTCATGAAGAGGACAGTGCAGAGCTGAGAAGAGGTCCATGGACTCTTGAAGAAGACACTATGCTCTCACATTACATTGCTAACAATGGTGAAGGAAGATGGAACATGTTAGCCAAATGTGCAGGTACTGATACATTCAAAACACACAAGTGACACCATTTCTTTGCCTTTCTTTTACTGATTCTTGCTTCTTGTTTATCAGGATTGAAGAGAACTGGGAAAAGCTGCAGATTGAGGTGGCTGAATTACCTAAAACCCGACATTAAACGCGGAAACCTCACTCCCCAAGAACAGCTCTTGATTCTTGAACTCCATGCCAAGTGGGGTAATAGGTAAACTTTTCATGCTAGCTTCTTCTTTTTTCAAATTGTTATGACTTTGCTAAGCTAAATTTGGCTGTAGGTGGTCGAAAATTGCGCAACATCTTCCGGGGAGAACAGACAATGAGATCAAGAACTATTGGAGGACAAGGGTACAGAGACAGGCAAGGCAGCTTAACATTGAATCTAACAGCACAAGATTCTTGGAAGCCATTAGATGCTTCTGGGTGCCAAGGTTGCTCCAGAAGATGGAGCAATCTTCTTCTTCTTCTTCTTCTTCTCCTCCTCCATCTTCATCAACCTCATCAGCTATGAATTCACAAAACTCTGTCTCTGCAGAGGCAGGTCCTTCTCAGCAGCTGCAACCACCATGTCCTCTGCCATTTCCTCCACCAAGCACACCCACATACAGTTTCATGGAAAGTTCAAGTTCTGCCAATTCTCTAAGTGTTGCTTCCTCAGAAACCTCACAGCAGCCTGAGATTTCAGAGCAAGCACCAAGTCCTTTCCCTAGTTTTGGCACTACTCTGTACAATGACACTCCAATTCTAAGTGACAGTTACTATGTTCACACCAGTAGCTTTGACATGGAAGGTCTAGACCTGGGACCAATGGGAGAACCAAATGACAATATTTCACAGATGGAATGCCAGATGTCGGGAGGCGATTGGGCGATGAACAACATGGGAGATGGTCTGTGGAACATGGATGAGATGTGGCAGCTGAGGGAGCTAGAGAATATGGGCATGTGAGTTACTACTACAGAGGATGAGTCAGGATATGAGATCAGTTGGAATTTTAATACATCATCTGATATCTTATTAAGTACTTGTGATAGCTCAAGAATATATAGAGTTAATCCATATATTTTTGGTAAACTTGACTTTGGATAGTGAATAGATAATGATAAGATAATATATATCTATTTTGATTCTGTACTTAAAAAGGTTGATTAGAGTTGAAATGCTGTTAGTTAATGCAGACAATGTATCTTTTCTTCATTGATTCTTCTTATCACAGCATGTACTTGCCACTATAACTTCATGCTTGAACCCTACAATGGAAACAAATTAATGGAACCAAAGTGTGTGTAGTCAATTTCAATGAAATTGAGAGAAATGACAACTCTAAAGATCAAAAGTATGCCAACAACAGTAGCATCTAATTATTTACAATTTCTTTTGTTAACAGAACTGATGTTAGATCATAAGATTCAATGCACTAGATTATCATCATAAAATTTAATCGACATGAAAGTTACGACATATCATCTTATATTAATATTTATGGAAAGACGGTGTCGAGAAATTTACAAAGTCATTCATGGACATTGTGTTATTTTTATTTTTTCATAAGATCAGTTTTGCAAATGTCAAATGATCACTTCAATTCTTATAAAGGAATTTGACACTAACATATGTGTTATAATTACCAAATCCAAGGTTGTAGCAGTAGAATAAAGTGAGGAAGTTAAGTAGAGAATATGTGGAAGAGCAATTGTTTACAATAGAGCACAAAAGTCAAAAAAGAGTAATGACTGAGCATGACCCATTTGGTCCTTCCCCACTCAATAATTTGAATGGTCAGACTGAGACTGCCATTTGAACCCTACCCACCCACCCCATCTTCCCATTATAGGACTTCAAAATCATCTCATAACCCTCTATTACTATTACTATTACCATTACTGTCTTCTTTTCCATGTTTTTTCAATGAACCCAATTGATCAAAGTATTTTCTACAAGGAAGCTGTCCAACAAAACATTGGAAGTAAAAGGTAAATAAACTTTTGGAGAAACATACACATATTGGGATTTGAAAGTTATAATGGTTGAGAAAAAAGAACTCAAGTTGGACAAGTAATTAATGAATATTCAAAGCTCGTAGGTTCAACTCTTGAGTCGGGCGGGGTGGGATTTGGTCAAAAGGGAAGAACTATCTCCTGTTGTGTAGCACAACGGATCAAAAATAAATAATTAATTTATCTTCAAAGCTCTCTGATTAGTCCTAAGCAGATTTTGAATAGTGATTTCTGGTATGAAGGAAAAAGAAGCTTTTGCTACCTTTCTTGGTCTGCAAACTTGTTTGAATGCAACTTCTTTTAGAAATGTTGGGCAAAGCCTATAGCTAAGCTAGCAGTCTAGTTGGTCTAACGTGGCATGATTAGCGGGAAAATGCATGTTTTATCCGCTAATGAAAATGACAAACCAGTGGCCAAATTGATAGAAATCAACCACATAAGCAAACTCTGTTCTGTAGTCAGCTAAAAAAAACTGCAGCTCACATCACCATGAAAACGAAGAACACTAACACGACTTGTCGTGACTCATGACAGCAAAATGCAACCAATCATTAACAGAACACGTAGACATGTCTCAAATCTTTAAAACACCAAACTAGTCATTCATTAGAGACTATAATTCACTACATGATTTAAGGAAACCAAACAAATGGCTGATCCAAAAGAGAGACTGAATTTTTCAACAAAGTGAGCTAAGCTTTAACTAATTACGAACATGGAACTTGGAAGTGAATTGTTGTTTAACAAGTGTACGCTAGGAGGAGATATAGGGAAGGATCTAGTGGTGTAGGTGTGAATAAAATGTCAAAAGAACAAACAGTTATAATCATCCAATCATGACAATATTCCAAGAAAGTACTACACGTGATGATAAATAGGTTCTCAACTCATACATATGAGGTCAGTCCACTATATTTTGGTATCACATTCTGCAGATTTAGTAAGATGTTGTTGACACAGAAAAAATGGAAAATGCAGACAAAAATGTTAAGGGTTGAAGATCACTCACAGTTGGCGTTGGGTCGATGGATCAATAGTGGCAAAAGGTGTTATCCTGCGAAAAGTCCACACCTCGCAGCATGTGACCAAAGCAATATACTGAGCTGAGCTTTCATGTGATGTTGCGGAACCTAAAGCTTTCGGATAGAGATTGATACGCTCATCTTCTTCGGTTCCTTGCAAAAATCTCCATCAAATCATACCTTTCACTGTCATACGTAAGCGTGAAGAGACTAAACTCTATCATATCATATCATGTAAACTACAAAACGTCAAAATCTATGACTCATGTACAGAAAACTTTTCAAAACATAGTGGAGCCTCAGAGCTGAAAGCCAAGTATCACTCTTGCCAAGAGAATAATTCAACTATTGAAAAAGAAAACACAAATGACTACACATTATTGTGGCTCCTAGTTTTGGTTCTGAGATAAGGATAATAGTTTTTTTTTTTTTTTCTCTTTCAGCTTACAGTTTCCATAGCAGAATAAAAATGCAAATTAGAGGAAAATTAAAGAGACACAACTCAGTGGTTGAACTTACCTGAAAGGAGTTGATATGATAAGTTATTTATATGAGCCCTCCATTGCAAGTGCTTGAATCAGTTTCACATACCTTCAAGCACACAAATGATGTAAACTTCAAGAAAGTGCAGCTTCAAATCACACTCTTGTTGACATTACATGATACTTATGCCAAAATCTGTCAGTCTCTAGTGTTGTCCACATGATAATGCTGAAAGTGGCTTAAAGCTCATATTATTCTCACCAATAAGCCAACAGGACTTATCTCAAAACAAACACTAGCAGAAGAGATAAGCCAAAAGTGCATTTGGGATTTACACTTAATGCAAAACAACATTAAGTGGTGTTAGAACCAGAAACAATTTGACATGACCTATTGCAGAATGAGAATGTGGAAAACAAACTTCAATATTAGGGCAGTTCAGGAAACTTAAAATCACATGAGAGGTTTATGTTAAGGGACATTCCTAAACTCACTCGGCCAATCTTGTGTAGTGGTGTACATATTGTCAAGACCACCGTACACCACTATATGCAAGGCCGGATCATTCTCCTTAATGGTATTCAATAAGGCAAACTTTTCAACCACTAGCATGATGGTTTTTCAATTGGACCTGAGAAAATAAGTGCAGGAAGACTTGACATCACAGCAAAATGTAACACATGCAAATGAAGCTTTCTAAGTCTGTTAGCGGTGGAAATAGTTGCAGAAACTATACAGCATAACATAATCATGTTATTTGTTTAAATCTGCATACGCTCGTACACTAACAGACTAAACATATATTGGTTTAGATATTATAGGCAATGAATAAACCGTCAATTTTGCACATTTTGAATAAGAAGCATCAGAGTACAACTTTTTTGGCTCCACTTTCTCTCGCATACCATGTACAAAACTAAGGTGCGTCTATGGAATGTAAAATGTAAAATTTAAAATAAAGTGGCATGTGATTGAAGGAATTTTTTTACACAAAGTTCAAAACATGTTCTTTTTATGCTCCAGCTGCTTCACGCTACCTCCTAGGGGGTAGGAACCTACTTCCCACCCTTGCCATAGCTATCTCGCAGAGTGACCGTCCGATTGAATACAAGTTTCTCTGAAGTGGAGTCCTTGTCAACCACAAAATATCCTGAAATTATAAAACATGCATAAATTTAGAGACTGGAAGAAGAAATAGTCAAAGAAGTATCATAACTAACTGCACAAATTCACTAAGTGGGAAGAAATGGGTGGGCCAGTGAAATCTCTTGAGACTCAACCAACAATTGAGATTAGTACATCACAGTACTTGTACTAACTGTGCCATCAAACTCAGAAGACAATTGAAATTAGTACATCACACCACTTGTACTAACTGAGCCATAAAAACTCAGAAGAAACACACCACTATCCATAACTAAGCATACATTATTGGCACAAAAATTGAAATGACTAATCACTAAAGCATGCTTTATCTTTTCCTCCTTCAACATGAACTAGATCCATACTTATTTTCCAACATGGTCATCACTTCCTATATTTCAAAGCTAACCATCCAATTTCAAATTCATACACCTTAAATTCTTTTTAACAACAATCACTAACTTAACAACCTCACACAGAAGAAAAACGTCTACTGAACTAGATGCCATTTTTAGAAGTTAATTCAAATAGTTAAAATACCATTTTGTGGTCCAGTGAGTTACATAGAATGTGGACTTTAACTACCTAGGTTCACAGCAATTTTAATGGGGGATAATTATGATATGATAGGTGAAGTATACAGTCATACACATCAATTAAAAATAAATAAATGAATTATCATTTTTTAATTGTCAAAGGTCCAGTGAAAAGAGGAATATGACTAGGCCTCTAAACAATAGCACCTATGAAGCACCAATTCTGACACGCGATACGATTCGCAACGCGATTCGGACACGTGATTCGTCATTTTCAAAAAATCTCAAAATGTGATTTTTTATTAAAAATATATATTATATATGTATTTTACATCATTTGTATTTCTAATTCTTCAGTTAAAAATAAACAATTGACAATAGATAGAAAGAAACAATCAAATTAGCAAAACATAAGTTAATTTCAATAAAAAGTCAAACCAATTTATACATATCCCAAAAGATAATAATAAACATAAACATAGTTTTTTTTTTAAACAACCACAAAAATCCAAATTAACACATACAATACACACACTTAGGACAATACAAATTTGAAAAAAAAAAAAAACACAGAAGACATTCAAAACCAAGAAGAAGAACAGCAAAATAAGTAAGAAGATTTTTTTTTAATTAAATTTTTTGATTTTTTTAATTAATTAAATGGCGATTTGCGTGTCGGACACATGTCGGAGGCGAATCGGAGCTGTGTCGTGTCCAATTCGGTACTTGGGTGAAGTGTCGGTGCTTCATAGAATAGCACCCATTGCAAGATCCTAAACTTAAGAAGATTAACATGAATTTACAGTCTGTCAAAAGGCTCAAGTCATTGAACTTGATATGCATTCTTATTAATGCTATGAGAAGATACGGAAAAAGATATGAGAACTAAACAAATTATCCAATTAAGCCATTAAGATATCCAATGTCAAGAATTCTAGGAGTTGTGGAACCTACCAAGTCTTTCAAACTGAAAGCTATCCCCCACTGCAGCACTTCGAACTGCAGGCACAGCATATGCACTAGGCATTACCACTTTGGACTGTGGATTCATATCACCAAGCCAATTATCCAGTTCACCGGGATTCTGATACAAACATTAGAGAGTATAAGAATTCGTCTCAATTTTATAAAATAGACATAAGAAGCAACTCCCTACTCCCAATGTGAATAAATTGGGGCCAACCTCAGACAGGAATAATCTGTCAAACAATCTGACTTCCACCATAAGTGGCTCAACTCCTGGTGAAGGTTTGGAAACCCAATGAAGAACCCCCTGTAAACAATTGACCAACATAGCAACAATTTAGTTCGGCAACACCAACCAACATTAAGATTAAAGACTAAATTCCAGAATGATAAAACAACCTTTGGTTTAGTCTTCTTCTCATGATCATACTCTGCTCGGACCTCAAGAACAGTCTCATTATCATCAGCCAGGATAACTTCTGTGCATTTTATAGGGAATGCATATCTGTGAACATGAAAAGGGATCTCAATTTATTTTCTTTTGCTTCAAGTTAGAAGAAGGATCTTGGTATCAATTTCATATCAGCATAAATCATTGGTATATAAATTCATACCTGAGTAGAACAGATTTCCCAGGCGCAAGTCCATAGTAATCTTTAGAATCTTTCATCCGAAAATCAGTGTGCTCGATGTATACAATATTTGAAAATGGGACCTGAAGTCGTTAATAAAAAGTAAACAATTAGAAGAGAAAACACCAACGACCCGAGAACCAAATTTCTATTTAAGCTGAAGAGACCATGTCCATGCCAAGTTCAAGATAAAGTTCTAAATTGCTATTACTTGAAAGAAAAAGAAAAAAAAAATCATAAATATATCAAAAGGAGATACCATGAGGTCTAGAATTCAGATAAGTTAAAAAAGCCATTGCTGGATAACAAAAACTCGTAACACAGAAGAATGCAAGTGATGCACATTGTTCATTTTTTTTTAAAAAGGAAAAATCATAATTCTAGAAGAAAATACGAAATTGGAATTCTAAGCGATAGTACTCTCAGTACCTTGTAGAAGGCAGATGCATCATCTGTTTGAGCATCCGGCCATTTCTTTGCATCAAGATCCATAACAGAGCCAGGTTCAAGATTTGTAATAACAACCTGAACACAAACACCCAATCAGTTGGACAATGGTGAATACCAGAGCAAAAACTGCAAATAACATGCATACCTTCAGCGGATCCATGACGACCATCATGCGAGGTGCAGTTTTGTTTAGTTCCTCTCGTATGTGATACTCAAGGCGATCCAAACGAATGATACTACAATCACTGCAACACACAACGTAAGAAAAGATGTTATGATCCTGAAACCTATTAAATCTGGAAACCTTGTTTATCGTATGCTTAAAATATATGAACTTAACCTTCTGGTGATTCCAATTCCTCGAACAAATGCATTTATTGATGTTGAAGTCACACCCCTGCGTCGTAAACCAGCTAGTGTCATTAAGCGGGGATCATCCCAACCATCAACCCACTTCTCTGTCACAAGGCGATTTAACTGCATATGCATGCCAAAGTTCAGATATTTGGGATGGATCATAGAAAAGCGTGATTTTTTAATCTTTCCTCCCAAGTGTTCTATGTTTGGCCCACCTTACGCTTTGACATTACAGTATTAGTGACATTCAGTCGCGAGTATTCCCATACATGAGGCTGGTAAAGGCTCAGTGCATGCAACAACCAATAGTACGAAGCACGGCGTGTCTCAAATTCCAGAGTACAAAGCTGCATAAAACATACCAAAAAATTGTATAAATACACTTCATAGTAACCGCGAAAAACATTGAGAACTCAGCCCAACTGTTTGTGAGAATATAATTTGAGGTGCTGTAAAGCTAACAATACCTAGCAGACAGTTTGGAGGCTATATAACAACAAACGTGAAGTTCAACGCAACAAGAAGAAAAAAATGCCTCGAGCTAGGGAACATGTACACAAACACACATACATATACATATAGGAGAAAACCAGGGTTGCTCATTAGATTAAGCCCACTTAGTGGTGTGGCTAAAGTTTTCTGCAGCCCTTGTGTCGAAATGATAAGAGTTCATCAAAGATTCTTTTCTTTCAAGTTTCAACTCACATAAAGTTATTGCTTCGGCAAAAAGTTCTCCAACAGATGTTTTTTGTTTAACACATTAATAAAGCCAGCAATCCAACCAATTTAAGAAATCACAAACCATTTGTAACAAACAGTAAAACCCAACGAGAGCATCAATTAGCATACAACGCCATTGTAGAGGCATCCCAACTAAATATTACTACAAAGTCAAATTTCAATTCAATTGCAATAAGGGCCGATCCCAATATTTGATCTCTTAAAAACCAATAACTGCAGTTTCTGTTAAACAATTATACACCATATTTGTTTGTACAGGAACGGAATTACTAAGGCTCCTTTAACCCTGAAATTATTGGTCAAATAATCCAGCTATGTATTACAATAATGAATAATAACAAAAGATGCAAATAGTAATAATAATAATAATAATAAAATACAGAATGAAGGTCCTTTAAAATGTTTTTTTAACATAAGTGAGATACTTTGCCTAATGTGTATGTCTAGAAAATAAACTTCATAAGTTTTCGATCAAATAAAAAAAAATTGAGCTCATTCTAGAATTGTGCAATTGGAATAAAATACTAACTAAATGAATAATAAAGGAAAAATAGCATACCGAGTGGGTGATGTTCTCAAGAGAATCCACAATACAATGAGCATAATCATAACTCGGATAGATACACCACTTGTCTCCCGCATGAGGATGGGGAGTAAACTGGGAGAGAACTTAACATGTTAGTATCAACGCAGATATTAGGAAATCAAAACACTAATGGTTTACAGCAGACACTTGCCTTTATACGGTATGCAATAAGATCATACATATTAAAATTGTCACTCTGCATATCTTGCTTCATTCTAAGAGTTGCTTTTCCTTCTTCAATCCGTCCCTGCCTCATATCCTCAAAAAGTTTCAATGACTCTGAAATTGGTCTATCTCTCCAAGGGCTGTTCATCTTCTTTTCCCTATACTCCTTTATCTCATCAGGTGTCTATAACCAGCAGATACTTCAGTAATTTTTTCAAGCATGTTAATTGGTCAAAAAGTACAAAATTCAGCCAAAAAATACAAAAGGGAAGCTCTAGTTCAGAATTAGAAAATCAAATTCCATAGAAGTATGAACAGAAAATTTCTCAGTGTATAACTATTAAATAACAACCTGGTGATCTACATAAGCATGGCCCCTTCGTATCAACTCCACCGCTAACTCATACAGATCTTGGAAATAATCACTGGTATAAGTGACCTGTAACCAAAAAAAATCCTAGTTAAACCTGGCATTTCCAAGTTAAGACAAAGGTTGCAAGCAACAGCATAGCAGCTTAATTTGTACCTTGAAAGGTTTCCAGCCCATCCACTGGACAATTTCTTGGATATGATCAATGTATTCTTTCTTCTCAGCCTCAGGGTTTGTGTCATCAAACCTATAAGAGCCATGAAATGAATATTGGCACTGAAATCAAAAGTCCACTAAAAAATTTGTTTACCCTTCTCAATTGTAAAATCAGCTAGAAATTTGAAAATGACGTAGACAGGCCACTGTAGTACATAAAGATTCAAAGGTCCTAGTTCAAATAAACTAAAAAATACTAAAGTTGTGAGAAATTTGGACCATTTGTATGAAACATTAAACAGCCACAAACAACACTTGCTCTAATAACCAACAAGCATTAAGTGGTGTTAAATTTCAATAATGGACTACATATAATAGTTTGGGATTTTACTACTAAAAAGTGAAGCTTGTTAGTAGGATCTCACTTGCAACTTTATATATATCTCATTCGTTTTATAACTTTCCCAATGTGGGGCTTTAGTCACCAATTCAACACTCCCCCTCACATGTGAGGGTCTGATTTTTCATTTTATTGGTGGGGTCGACAAGTGCACAATTAGGGCCTTTTAAATCGGGACTCCCCCTCACATATATGTATTTTTCTTCCGCATGTGGGCCGATGCAGGCATGTCCATCTGCAAGCAGGCCGGATACCACATAGGAAGGCAACACAAACAGGCCCCTTTCGGGCCAAGGCCAGGATCAAACCAGCTCTGATACAGTGATACCATGTTGAATTTCAATAATGGGCTACATATAATGGTTTGGGCTTTCACTGCTAAAAGGTCAACCTTGTTATTAGGGTTTCACTTGCACTTTATACATAAATCATTTTAAATTTTTTCTAGTGTGAGACTTTAGTAACCACTTCACACTTTAGTCGCCATTTCAACAAGTAGTAAATATCACTTACATAACTAAACTATTGAAAATGCTCGAAAGACATAACTACTAAAAACTAAAAATATGATATTGGACCAAACAAAGGCACCACAAATATATATAAAGGCTGACAAGAGCAGTTCATACCTCAAATAGCAGCCTCCATCTCTCTCTTTTGCTAAGCCAAAGCTAACAAACATTGCCTGTATAGTTACTGAAAGATGATTAATCACAAAAAGCAAATAGCGAATTCTAAACTTCAACAATAGAATTAATAGATTACCTTGGCATGACCAATATGCAGGTACCCATTTGGTTCAGGTGGAAAACGAGTAAAAACTCTACCACCTGTTGCTTTTAAGTGTTTTTCAAGCATTTCTCTTGTGTTACAACATCTAAGCACCGAACCCCCACTGAAAAATATCTCAGTGTGCACCTGTTAAAGCATCTTAATTAAATGTTAAGCAGTTAACCAATTCAGAAACACTAAACACTTATTTGAGTAACTCATAGGTATACTAACAAGCTCAAGTTGCGCTCAAGTATTAGAGTTACTTATTCATAACATACTTTCATGTACAATAGGGTTTAAACTAGAAAAACTTGGAAGTAGTTGTCGACAAAGAATTATACACACACACACAAAAATATATATAACAACAAGGTGCTCAAAAAAATCAATAGCGATTCTGCTCTGTCCTATGATATTTTCATTTTGAAGAGGCCTATCCCATTTACCCTAAAATGTATCACAGCCGTGTGTCTGTCCTATTATATTTTCTCTTAGAAGAAGCTGACCTTTACTGGGGGAAAGTACTAAATGCATTGAAACCTACTATATGAATATAATCTTCTTTTGGCCCTTAAAAAATGTATCAGAATTGTGTCCTCTCCGTAATACTCTACTATGACAAATGATAAAAGAAGGAAATTCATTTATAACAAATCATTGAGTATGAGTACAGGAAAAATATCAAGGGACAGCAAAAAAACATAATTGTGGCCACTTATTACAGGATCTGAGTAAGTTATTTACCTTGATATTTTCTTCAGGCTTAGGAAATATCAGAAATGGATTAAGTTCTTCTTCAGTTGGTGGTGCAGGAGTTTCTACAGCAACAATTTTAGCCTGCACAAGGACAAGTAGGAGAGAAGATGAATTAACATAGCTTTCAAAAAACTCAGATCAAATCCAAAAGGCACACAAGTCTGCTTACCTCTGCTTTAACAGGCTTCTCTTTCTTCTTTTTCACAGGTTTCTCATTATCTGCTTCAGTCCTTTCGCCAAGCAGTTCATATAATTTTGCATCTATGCGGTGCTGTTAGGAATTCCAATGTAAACAGAAAAATCAATTAAAATTATTTTTAATAAACTTATAAGTATAACAAGCCCAAGTCTGTTTATTAGTAATAAAATTAATACAAGCAGCACCTTAACAATCTTTGGATCAGCCCATGGAAGCTTCTTGCGGACATGTGCAAATAAATCACCCACTGGAGACAAAGAAATAGATTGACAACTTTAATCAGAATGGGGGAAGAAGAAGAAGAAGATTTCTTATTCTTCTTGTTACCACTACATTGTCTCATCTAGGAGTAATACAGTGTTGCATTGCCTCAAATATAGATGTTATTAGGTTAGAAATCCATTCTCTCTCATAGGAGCATGGTCCAATTAGGTTCCTCCTGTCAAAATTCTGACGACAAAAAGAAATTGTAATAGAAGACCTTTAATTTAATCACTTCTGTTCTAAAGCTGTCCATTTCTATCACATATAATCATCAATGAGCGTACAAACTCATGCACAAATTATCTGATTTGACATAATTATTCTTCACAACAACACTAGCTTTTCATTTATTTATTTTATGATTAAAAATTAATAACCAGGTGCCAAGAAAATGCAAAAGTAATTCAAACCATGGTGCATTGGTCATCATAATTGGAATTCAATCCCACAGTTTGGACGAACACATAAATTAAATACAGTTGTATACGTTGTAAAACAATGTACATTGTCTGCAGTCTGCACTACATAAACAAGAAAATGCATAGATAAAAAGAAAACAATATAGCTGATTAGATTTAACATAACTACACACTAACCATTTGTTCTATATCGTTGCTCCAAAATTGAATTCTTATTCTCTTCAAAAATCTCAGTAACAGCTTGTTCAATATCTTCGGCAGAAACTTCAACTCCTATTAACAAATGAAATCAAATTTATTAATGTTTAACTATAAGGGCAGGGAGCTTGAAAATTTGAAATAACGATAAAAATAAGGTGCAACACAGAGCACAGTAGAGAATGATTGCTCCTATCAGCATTTTTTCCCAGAAAATCCCAAGTAAAAAAAAAACTGTTGCAAAGCATTTATATAGCATCTATCATTTTAATGGATCACGATATAATGGGAAAAGGATAATAAAAAGGGATTATCCATCATACCCACTCCACATGCTTCTTCAAACTCACTCAACTTAAAACTCTCCGATCCAGTGGTCATGAAAAATGAAAATGCAGCTTCCAACTGGGCAGGAGTTTTAATCTGCAAAAGTGTAAAGGAGTAAGTGAAATAGTACACTCAAAACTATTTTAACTGAAATCTTCTCATTTTGACTTCACTCCAGAAAGATTCAAAATCTCAAATATTGTTACGAATAAATTAATTAATTTTTTTATAAAAAGTTAAATCACCTGAGAAAATATAGTGACGAGTGTCAGGAAAAAATACCAGAATTAGACATGACTGACCAAAAGTAGAAGATAAAAGGGAAATAGTATTCCAGACCTTGGTTAATACAATGTATTTCAGCAACGTTGGACGGTGCACAAGGGCATTTGCTGGGAATTTTGTAGCAACCTATCATATGAAAGAAGTGAAACACTCAAACACATAAATAAAAATTGGCCTTTTTATAGAATAAAAGGCTCAATTTTCTTCAGCCAGGAATTAACTACAAAACTTCCTCCACAAGAAAAAATAAATAAATGATCTTGACTGAAATTTCATGGCAGAAAATATCAGCAGATTAGAACAGCATTGCGGCCAACACTATCGTCTAGTACAAAAACAGTTTAGGTGAGGGGATGCTAACTCAGCCTACATACAGATTACAACCACGGCCTTACAAGTGAAGTTTTCAAATCATCACCAAATACACCAACCTTAATTGTCTCAAAGCTGTCACTTAATATGAGTAAAATGCATAATGTTCCCTCAAATACTCTGCATGTCACTAACTCATATAACACAAAACTTTTATCTCTGAGGACTGAGAATGATGATTTGAATGAAGAAATGGGAGGCAGAGCAGACACAAACTTAAAAATGCTAAGAACATGTTTTCTTAAAATATAAGAAATCCTACCGTGTAAAGAAGATTCCCAACAGTGCGATTGCACCCGTCAGTAACTGCAGCCTGAAACCAAAATGAACAAAACCCAGAATCATATAAGATAGACGAAATTGAGGGCATTTGAAGATCAGCATAAAGTTGAAATTTTTAATTACAAAAATGAGAAAATTGAAACAATAAAAAGTGAGTGACAGCAAGAGGAGAGGAAAGAGTACCTCGTGAATGACGGCGGTGAGATTGGTGGTGACCTTGTTGTTGGCGACGGTGTTACGAGCAGTGCGTTCGTCGAGACCAATCTTGAGGAACAGCTCAAGAGAGCTCTCGTCCTTGAGACCTCCCATTGAAATTTTACACAATCAAATCAGCAGCAGCAGGAGATTGCTTCGAGTATGAGAAGGTGACAGACAGAGAAAGTGAAAAACCCTAGTAAGTAGTAAGTGATTCGAATTCGATTATAAGCAAAGCAAATGAGAATCGGAGAGGGGTCTTTTGGGGATTATAATCTTTTGGAATTTCATATGTTACTTTCTTCAAAAAAAAAAAAAAAAAAAAAAAAAAAAAACCGG
>JAYMTK010001727.1:0-15581 GCA_036897405.1 Pelargonium myrrhifolium | reverse complement strand
GCATGTTCATCATTAAACAACTATTGTCTTGAAACTAAGCAAAATAATAAGTTATAAATTGTAAAATAAAGATTTGGTTGTCCCACATCGAAAAGACATGAGAAACATGAAGTGAATAGCTAGTATATATAGTTGTTATTTTGTCCCACATCGAAAAAGTGAAGAAATACTTGAGAGATGAATCATTATATAACGCTTAGTCTTTTCTTCTTCTTCTTCTTATAATGTGAAATAGTGATTACTATTAGTTATTGTTATTAGTTACTAGAAATTTTTTTCCAACTCATGAAAAATGAATTGACATTTGAGATAGAAATAAGGAGAGAGCTCTAAATTGTTAAATTTGATGAGGTGGCAACACCTAATGCCTTCTCACCAAGTTTAACACACACTGACACACACATAATGTTACTCATTTCGTCTAGAAGGATATTTTGGCCCATCGTCGATATGTTTCCGCTGATGTATGCGATTGATTGCTTCTCTATTTTGTTTTTAGCGTTTTAAAAGTCATTTATTTTATTTTTATTTTTGCTTACAGTTTGAGCATGAATTTGATGATTTAAAAGCCAGAGTACCAAATCTGGAGACAACAACCAGACCCTCTCAGGTAATTGGTTTAGTATAAGCACCATCGTGTAATGAAATATTTTTTGTTGAATTGCTTGTGAAGTGAATGACCTCGGGTCAGTGAACCTTTTTTAGTACCAAGAGATTTCATTGTGTTTTAATCATTAAGATAAATTAGTCCAATTTACTCAAATTGTTATATAAATAAAACCTCGTTATGTATGCATGAAATGAGTGTGAATTGAAATCAATTTAATTGGGGGAGTGAGAGAGAAGGAGATTAGAGAAATGAGTGTGTATTTGTGGAGGAATTGAGAGATGGGACAGGTTTGGAGAAATGACATGGGTTTGTAAATGGTTGGCTAAAATAGTGAAATTGAGATAGAAATTGGAGGAAATTAAAGAGAGGAATCCAGGGTGCTTGTGTTGGTGGAGGATGGAGGAGAGATTATTGTAATTGAGAAGTATATGGGTGGAGATGAGACAGAGGAAGGAGAAGAAGAGAAGGTCATGAGGGTATTTTGGCCATTTAAATTCGAGTGTGCTTCTTGCATTTTTCTTCACAACCGAGCACTCCATACCAGCTTCGCCCTCCACACCAGCTTCGCCCTCCACTCCAACTTCGACAATGAAAGAGAAGCTTCAAAACTCTATGTAATCACAGTAACATAGAGGGTACTTTGGCCATTTTTCAAAAAAATAGACGGCACGTGATGTGCACGTGACGGACTAAGTGATGATTTCCGTCCGTTTTAACAGAAAATACACATAATGGATAGTTGATGACAACTTAAAGTACGTTTGACAACTTGATGGCACATTTGTGTAACTGACTTTCAAATGAAGACATCTATCAGTAATTTCTAAAAAGAAAAAAAAATCACAATTTCCAGATGTAGGCAGTAATTGCATCCGACTATTTTCCTAAGACAAGAGCGGGAAACAGCCACGTGGCGTCATAGTGTGAAGAGCAACAGTATAATCTGGAAATGTTATCGCGCTTCTTTTGTTATCGACTCGAGTCGGAAATAATCGCGAGAAATTTCTTTCTTGTCCCAGCCAGGGGTTTTACTGTAATATTGTGGGAATCGAAGGGCGTTACTACCAGCAGAGGCTCCGATTGGCCAGTGCTTTCTTCTCCAGGTGAGGACAAAATAATAATAATAATTCTTATTTTGTTTTTATTTGTCTTCCTCCCGCTTCCCTGTTCCATGTCCTGAATTTTCAGTTTTTTTTTTCTTCTTCATCTATTCTATTATTGCTCGGATCAGCCCACGTGAATAATCGCCTTCGATTTGCAGGTGATTGATTCTACATCTCATTTTCGGAACAGCCTTTTGTATTTTGTTCGGTTGATGAGAAAATGCAGGAAAAGGAATATCGATACTCTGGCTCTGTGGCTCTCATTATATTTTTGTCACTAGTGTTATATTATATATCATGACAATGCAACACGAGAAAATAATTCGTTTACTCCTCTGAATCATGGAACAGTACGTCCTTATTTGAATATGCATGAAAATAATAAAGTGATTAACATTATATCTAAAATTCAGAGCCCATTTTTTGGGTTAATTCAATTTTCTCAGTAACCAAACAGAAAAGTAAGGTGGTAATATTAGCTTTCTTCTGAAATCTCAAGGAAAATTATTAGTGCGGGATGTGTCAGAGTGATTGTGATTGGAATTCAGATTGGATTGTAATGTTCTGTTGAATGCTTGTGTCATATTTTATGGAATTCTCAATTGTGAATTTGTCTTTGCCCTGGAGTGATTTGCTGGGTTTTTCTTTTCGTGATATCTTATTCAGTATGTCAGTCATATGCTGTTGACACTTAGTGAAGCCATGTTTGGTTGCAGAGAATCGTAGGAAAGGGACAAAAAAAAAACCTTGGTACCTGACATCTCAAGCTCAACATATGTATTTTTTTGCATCAAATTCCTCAGAGACCAAACGGGTTTTGAATGAAATGTTCAATTGAATAAGTTTTCTTTATGAATGAGAAAATACAAAATCAGGTTTTAGTGACAAAAGTAGCCTACTGGCTTCATTGGTCAGTTTAATTTAAGCAGTTCATTGTATGAACCTGTTTCACACACTTTAGTTCTTATAATTGTTCAAAATTGATTTAGTATTGTTTTTGTTTAGATCTATTGCAAGGGTGTGTACCTAAATTGATGTCTGTTTTGCTGTTTAAGAGTATCTCCTTTTGATGGAGTAGTCCTACATCTATATCTTATTAAAGTAAATCAGCTACCAAGAAGGTCCAAATATGCAAGAATGTCATAATGCAACTTACCTGTCTGGACACTATGTTGAATCAAGAATGTTAAAGCATACTTTTAGAATGATCGATTCAGATGACACATTGAAATTCTTAGATTTTCAGTGTTGTCTTCCATGTTTCTTACATTGGTCCTTTTTGGTTGTTTTGCTCACATCAGTTTGTCCATGTCTTTTCTTTCTTAGGATTTTAAAGTTGAACAATCTATAAACTTTTCTAGTTCTCCTTTATCTCATGTACTTAATGTATGCTTATCATATTGATGAAGAAAAAGATTCACAAAATCTTGAGATAAGAAATAAGCTTGCCTGAAACATTCCAAGGTTATTGGTAAAATTACTATGTTGTCTACTGTAATCTCATATGCACCATTGTGTAGAGCTAAGAAGTTTTATCCCCTCAAGTTACTTGCACTAGTGTATTGTTGGGATGAAAGCACTGTGTATTATAGGACAATTAGTAGCAAAGCAGAGTTAATTGGTACTTTGCTTGATGTTGTTTTAATTTCAACCAGAGCGCTTTTGTATATAGGCTATGCTCATAAACTTGATGCTTGTGTAGTAGCTCTTGTACTACAATTGTTTCAGAAATTCAGCAATCCTTATGCTTGTTAGAAATTTAAGTCAAGCTTGTAATTATTAATCATATGTTTAGAAACATGGATGGCCATGCTAGCTTTCTGGCCACAAATTTTCCATTTTGCTCATCAGCCATACAATTCTTTTGTTCCTGACCTCTTGCTTTTTTAGTGCTGAACTTTGATAATTCCGAGTCCAACATATGTTTTCACTTGTCGTGTCCATTAAATGGAATTTATCTGGGTAGCAGCTAAATCTGTTGACTAATCAGTTATTCAAATGAGTTATGTTCAGGTTTTCAGTTTCCTGTGTCAGGAAAGTTAAATACTGAGTAACTTCTAATTTTTATCTAACATCTTTTACTTTCAGTTCCTCAAACTTTCTGCTGAAGATGGAAAGTGCATTGTCTTCACCTCAGCTTTGTTTATGAGTTTTGATTGAAATTCCAAAGCAGAGATGCTAAAGCTTAACCGGAGAAACTCAAAGATATGGGGGAGTTTCATCGACCTCGAAAAAGTCGAACAACTCAAACGGAACAAAATAGGTGAATTTCTCTTCTAAGTAACTATACTCCTTGGACGTGTTATTCTTATAAAATTGAAGTGGGGAAGCCAAAAAGACGTGTTCATGACTTCATGTGCTTTTCTCACCTTGGAAATGTATGATTGTATGTGTAGTGTATTTGTTTATGCATTTGTACAAACATGTATCCCAATAAAAGAAAGCATCAGGATTTTCATTTTACTGGTCATTCCTGTTGTTCTTTCTCCTTTACATTCCTTGATTAGCAATCAATCTTATTGTCCAATAATTTATCGTAGCTGTCTTGTTAAATGATTGAGCTTATGATTGTAATTTATCTGTTGTGTAGTTATTTTCCTGTTGCAATTTTTTCAAATGTAAGGACCAGATTCAGAATTCCTTGTTATTTACAGAAATTGAAGAAAAAGTGACAAAAGTCTTGAATGAACGTCAGGAGAACGTAGATGGAAACCCAGAAGACACATCAAGAGTGGCAGAACTTGTTGCATTTATTGGGGACTTTCACAAGCAATACCAGTCACTTTATGCAGTTTATGACAATCTTAAAGGACAATCTAGGAACAGTTTTCGTGTCAGAAAAGATAAGGAAGTTGGATCATCGTATTCAAGCTCAGATTCCGAATACTACTCCCCGGATGAAGCAGACGTTCGAAATGAGAGCATACAGAACCTAATTATTGCTGAGCTTAAGCAGGAACTGGCCTCTGTAAGTGAAGAAAAAGAATCCTTAAATATGGCATATAAGCATGCAATGGACAAGGTAGAAGAAGCAGCTGAGAAAGAAAATGAACTTTCTACTCTCTTGAATGCACAGAAGGTTATAGGTAGTAAAGCAGAAGCTAAAATAAAGGAGCTAGAGGGCCAGTTGACTCAACTGAAAATTGAGCTAGAATCAATGCACAACAAGAAAAGAAAGCTGGAATCACATGCTGAAAGCCAAGCAGAGGTAGCTCAAACACTACAAGAAGAAAACTTCAGACTGCAGACCCGGGTAATGGAACTAATATTGATGTCAGAAAAAGAAGAAGATGTAGTTTCCTTGGACAATCTAAATAATAAGGAAAACAATTCAACATCTAAAAATTCAGAAGTAGTGGCTCAGTTCACCAATCTACAACAGGAGGTTCTTTCTTTACGGCTTCAGAAGGGTGATCTGGAGCAAAGGATGGAATGTATAAGAGATGAAGCGTCGGATCAGGTCAGGGAATTAACTAATCAGATTAATGCCATGCAGCAGGAATTGCAGTCTTTGCACATGCAGAACACTGAATCACAGCTGCAACTTGAGAGCAAAACAAAAGAAATTTCTGAAAATCTGGTGCTGATAGAAACTCTTGGAGAAGAACTAGCGAAGGTTAGAAGGAGAATGGTGGAAGAGAGAAAAGATTTTGTAGTAAAGATAAAAGACCTGGAAATGGAAGCTGAAAGTCTACTTGGGCAAAGAAATGGACTAGAACAGCAGATAAGGGATAAAGATCAAGAGACAACTCAGTTGAGAGATGAAAAAGAGGAGTTGCATGCAAGAGTTGAATCTATAAGAAATGAAGCATCGGATCAGGTCAAAGAATTAACTAATCAGATTGATGCTACGCAGCAGGAATTGCAGTCTTTGCGCACGCAGAACACTGAATCACATCTGCAACTTGAGAGCAAAACAAAAGAAATTACTGAAAATCTGATGCATATAGAAGCTCTTAAAGAGGAATTAGCAAAGGTTGAAAGGAGAATGGTGGAAGAGAAAGAAGGGCTATTAACAGCAAGGGAGAAAGACCTTTCTGCTCCGCAAAAGAAATCCGACTCCGGAGAGGAACAAGCAACTTCTCAAAGCCTGATCAATCTGATTGTTAGCAAGTTCAACCCGATTTCAGATCAGACCACAAATTCAAAAGTATCAGATGATTCCATGAAAGTTGAGCCTGAAATGAAACTAGAATCTTCTAATATCAACCAGATTTTGGAAGAACCCGATGAATCCATGAAAAAGATGAGTAATGAATGCAATTTTAAAGTGAGTCCCCAAACTGCAGAGAAGAAGATGGAAGAACTAGCAGCAGGGTTCCACACGTATATTGAAGATAAAATCTGTACGTTGTCTAGGAGGATCCAGGTCTTAGAACAATTACATGCTGAGAACAGAGAAAGCTACAGGTTGACACAGAATGAAAACAAGGAACTGCAAGCAAAGGTTACTTGTTACGAAGATGAGCTCGGGAAGGTAAGGGATCTTTACGAGACAGCAAACACTACGATGAAAAAATTGGAGCACACGGTGAACAAGCTAGAGGAAGGGAATACACAGTTGGATCGTGTTTCCAATATCTTCAACGAGCTTCAGCTGACAAAGAATTGTATCCAGAGAAAAAGCGAGGAAATTAGGAAACTGGGATATGATTTGGATACTCTAAATGCACAGCTAGAAGAAAAGATAAAAGAGGAGTTACTGTTAAAAGAGAATATTGGCAAGTTAGAAGCAAAGGTAGAAGAAAAGGATGAGGAGTTGCTGTGTCTTGGAGAGAAGAAGAGGGAAGCCATTAGACAGCTCTGCTTATTGATGGATCATCACCTGACCCAAAATCAACACCTCAAGGAAACGATCTTAAAGTTGTTGAAAGGTAGAAAAAGCAAAACCGGACATTGACATGTTGCTTATAGGGCTTTGCAGCATTATGTTTCATGGATGAAACTTGTTCAGATTCTTTCTTTTTCTCAGATAAAACAGGCTGTAGGATATGGATATCTGCTTGAACATTGACCATCAAAGTACACAAAGATTTAGTATAAAACATGTTACTGTTGTTGTATTGGATTTTAAGTAATTATTGAACGTCTTTTACTTGGTTTCCTAGACATTTTGTTGATTAGGTTGTTATCTTACCTAAAATTCTACAATTAAATACAATAAAAATTGAGTTGATACGTATAGTCAGAGACAGAGACCACCTCATTGTAAAGAATTATGAATGGTGTCAGGTCAACCAATGAAAAAAGACGGCGCCTAAAGAATCTTGGAGCAGGGTTGGGTGCCACAATGCACGCTGACGTCGCAATGCCTAGGCTAGCCTCAAGAGACCTTGAAGCAAGCACGCGCACTGTAGCTCCAAAACTCGTTTCATGGACCTCGAGGGAGGTCCTTAACTCCAAGCCTCTTACCCCCCTCCCCCTCAAGGCACCTCCAAGCCACTTACTTCCTCAAGGCTCTACTCAAACTTCACCTTCGTAAGGCTCTAACCCTTGAGGTCAAGGTTGTCCAAAAACAAGGTGAGGCCGCACCTACTTCAGCAACATGTGTCACGAAGACATCAAGTTAAAATGGTAGACGCTTTTAGATACTTTAATTAGTCGACCTTCACTACATAGATAAGTAAGTGGAGGTTCATATCCACAGCCACAATTGTGTCTTTGACATAAGGAATTCATGTCGCGACATGATCTAAATTGTTACTTGTTTCACCGTTCCCTTGATTTCATCGTACTCATGACATTTACGAGGGTTCGGAAAATATCAAGATACATAATAAACATATTTGAAAACTCAAGTTGCCTATTCATTCTTGGTAACTATGATATTCAAGGTTGTGCATTTAATTCCTTTTTTTTTTTTTTTAAGGAATAAGAAACATGTCATTAGTTCTTGGAAATTATTCATTTTTGGGAATGACATAAGATTGAGTTTAAAGTTCAAACATTTTGATTTGAAAAATTGAAGGTCTTTATTTGAAATTATATATTGTAAGCAAATAAATGTTATTGAATTTAAAATGAAGTCTAAAAATTCTAGCAAAGAAAAATGAAGAAAAAGTAAATTAGAACGACAATGCGGCAATTGTGATTCTTTAGTCATCGGAAAGTCCTCTGTGGTTGCAAATAAACTGACAGCAGATATTGGGAAATACCAAAAAAATAGAATTAATTTATCCAATATTTGCTGTACCGAATTGAAACCCACACATTTCACAAAACAAACAACGGAGCGCGGGAAAAAGATCGTTCATGGGATGGGTCCTCACTACATAATGAATTAAGATTTTACCAAAAAGTAAAATCTCGCGCTTCTTTATATCCACAACGATTCGGTTGATAGCTTCCGAAACTCACGATAAATTGTATCTGACGTGGACGGTAACCGAAAAACAGAGCTGTCCCGCGCGATGGATGGCGTTCATGGTAATAATCAGAAAATTTCTGGGTAATCATAATTAGAGGAAGCTCCAAAGATTCCATATTCTGAAAATTGAAGCTACAATTGCTGTACGGGTCGCTTTGAGCGCTCTAATCCAGACAAAACTACTTTTCGCCTTCCCATTTTTTATTTTTCAAATAAAAGAAAATACATCCATTTCTCTCTAATGGTAGACTGTAGAAGCTCTAGCTCGCTCTTGCTCTCTTCTCTCTCAGTTGCAACAGTATCGTCTTCAACAAAGGTTGCTGATAAAGAGATATCGAGTAATTGAGCTCTGATTCGTTGGTGAGCTTTCTGATCTTTCATGGAGTATTTTGTGTTCTCTTCCTCTTCATGAACTGCGATTTTGATTTTTCGAGTTGTTTTGTTGTTTATTAAGTTTCCAGAGCTCGATTATCTGTTAGAAAATGATCTGGTTCTTTGCTTCTATACTTTGATTTGAGTAGATAAACTTGTTGCGAGACTGAAAGTAGATTGATCGAGTTCGAATTTGCATGAATGTCTGCAGCTCTTTTGAGTTCAGATGCGTTGTGTTTACGAAGTTTCTGTGCAAATATAATCTGGAAATTTTGTTTTCCAGAACTTTTTATATGGATAAGTTGAGAAGTTTCATAAGATCTAATTTATGCAGAGTAGTATTTTTTTAATTCTACTTTTTTCCTAAATTTTGGTTGAAACTTTAGTTGAATTGGAATTCTGTCTCACCCTAAATTTGAAATTCTCATTTTCATGCAACTATGGTTGAATTGAATCTCTCTGTTTTTGTTTATATTAATTATAAGTTTTCTGTAGATTGAAACAGTTTGATTGAGAAATTGAATTGGCATCTCTCTGAACTGTGGCACTATCAGAACTTTTCGAGGAGGCAGCAAAAAGAAAATTCAAATCAGGAAATTGTTTCAGGTTAGAAGTCTTGAATTGGAGAGCTGGAAAAGTACACTATCTTTTAATATACTTTCTCCTTTCGAAGAATTTTAATATACTTTCTAAATTTACATTAAATAATAATATTAGAATTTGTACATATATTTTTAGTTTTGAATTCCGGAAAATTATAAATTTTATAGCCGTTTCTTTGTGAGAATAAGTATAAAAAAGAACAGCTCACTTTGTCTGAATAACAATAATTATCCTTATTTGTCCTGATGAAATTTAAGCTTATGCAATAATGTGTGCTACTTAAAGCATCCTAGAGCTGATTGTGAAGGGAAAAAAAAAAACTATTAGCACGTCCCTCCCAAATGATAGGAGAAAATGAGAGAATATGGGATTGTGGATTGTGGATTTTAATCCAAATTTCTGCTCGTCATTACACCATAACTAGACAAGCATAATATTTTCTATAAAAAAATCAGAGCTGAATCTTGATGTCTTGGGAAATATATGCCTTGGAAAAAAGAAGAAGAAATCCAGTATTTGACAATTTTCTAGGAAATCAAAAGTATATGTATACCTTGTTTTTTAGTAGTTATTTTCTCATTGATTTACATTATTTTTATTGATCCTAGAAGCCTTCTGGTAATATTTATGTACACGTACACTATGAATATGCCTTTGACAAGTCAAGTACACAAGGGTCTAGGCCCTTGCTGATCATAAATAGGGATGCCATTTATATGGAGTTTAGGTTAGGTTGGGACCAGTGAGTCATACCATCTACTTCAATGGTTATTGTTTGCCTATGCAAATTTGTGTACCTAATTTTTAATTGAACATTTGAAATTCAGCAGTTGAGATTTTGTTTTGGTAGGTACCTCTCCAGTCCCTCTAGTTTAGAACTTCTACATGCTGGAATCAGGTATATTTTAGGTCTGCACACAAACAATTCATCCTGAGTTTTAAAACTTTCATAGCCATCATGGTGATATTCCACTTCAAAATGAAATCACCTTTGTGGTCTCATTATCTGTAAACTCGAATAAAGTCCCATAGGACATTGGCAGCAATATCCACTCGAACAATATAGATATATAATCCTTAACTGGTAGGTGGTCTCTGACATCCACCAAATAGAGTTTTGCAGAACTCTTAAGTTTCATAGTAATATTCTTGTCAGATTAGTTGATATTACCCTGCCTTTATACCAGGTTTTCCAGTGGTGTATTAATAAGTTAGTCGTTGCTTTGGAAATTTGATAATAATGTTGGGGTTCTTGAAGTACTAGCTAACATGGATGCTAAACACTATTAAATTGTGCCATGAAATTCACTTCCCTGCGTAACAAGTTATCTGCTTCCTCTTTTACATGTACTGTTTATATATGCTACTGAATAACATGTTTGGTGAAGTCATTTTGTTCTTTGTTTACAGTTCAGAAGAATAAAACAACCACTTAGGGTTTTTTTTTCGTCATCAGTTCTTGAGCTCATTATGGATGGTGCTTTATGATTATGCATGCTGCCGAATTTGCAAGATAATTGAATTTCTCAAGTAGAGATGACAAAGCACCGGTTCAGGGAATCAATAAAGTCTTTATTTGGAAGCCACATTGATCCAGAAAAAGATGAGCAGCTGAAAGGAACTAAAATAGGTAAATCTGTCTATCAGAAAGAACTTTGATTTTAAACATTCTACACAAGATTCTATAAAAGTGTTATTTCTGTGTAATTTGATGGCAATTGATTGCTCATATAGATAGCGAGAAAAAATACATATATTTTACTTTTGCTTAATAGTCTTCCCTAAAACTTCATGTGATACTAAGTATAAATTTGGTGTTTATGGCAGATGTCGAGGACAAAGTGAAAAGGATCTTAAACATCATCAAAGATGAAAATCCACATGAAGGTGATGGGGTTCCAGTTTCAGAAGGAAATTCCAAAAAAGAACCACTTCTTGAGTTGATTGAAGATTTTCACAAACAGTACCAATCGCTTTATGCACAATATGATCATCTTACTGGAGAGTTGAGGAAGAAAGCTCATGGCAAAAAAGAAAAGGAAGACTCTTCTTCATCTAGTTCAGACTCAGACTCAGATCACTCTTCAAAGAATAAAGACAGAAAGGAGAGCAATGGCCAACTGGAAAGCGAATGTCAGAAAATCACAGATGGTTTTAAGCAAGAACTTGAAACTACAAAGGGTGAAGTTGCGGACCTGAAGAAGGAGTTGACAGCTTCAAGAGAAGAGAAGGAAGCTTTAAATTTGGAACATGTAGCAGCCTTGAAGAAGATACAAGAAGCAGAAAAAATCATTGCTGATTTGAAGATTGGAGCCAAAAGGTCATCTGATGAGAAATCAAAACTTTTGGCTGACAATGAGGAGCTGAATAAAAAACTGGATGCTGCTGGTAAATTGGAAGCTGACCTTAATCAAAGACTGGAAGATATGAGTAGAGAGAAAGATAATTTGTTCATGGATAAAGATGTTGCTATGAGAAGTATTGAAGAGAAGGAGAAGACCATAGATGATGTAAAAGCCATGGCTGATCAGCTCAAAAATGAAAATATAACTCTTGGGCTGGAACTAGAAGCGGCTAGAGGGGAGCTTTCTAATATGCAGCAGAAACTAGAAGCTGCGAATCAACACATGGCAGATTTAGGCAACACACTGAAAGCTAACGATGAAGAGATGAAATCTCTAAATTCAAAAGTATCTGAACTTTCAAACGAGAAAGAGGAGGCTCAGAATGTAATGCAAAAGATCAGGACTGAATCAAGTCAGTTAATTGAGAAATTGGGAGAAAGAGACGGGGAGCTTTCGGCTCTGGCTGAGAGGCATCAGGTCCATGAGGATGAGTTATCTGCCCGAATAAAGGGATTGGAGGCACAGGTGACTGATCTGAAACAGGAGCTGGAATCGTTGATAACCCTGAAAAGTGACATGGAAGCTCAGATTGAGAGTAAAACGAATGAAGCAAAGCAGTTGGTAGACAAAAATTCAGGACTACTAGCCCAAGTTTCAGATCTTGAAACAATCTTGAAAGACAGAGGAGACGAGCTTTCTGCCCTTACTAAGAAACTGGAAATCAGTGAACATGAGTCGCAGTCTAGAATTGATGATTTGACAGCACAGATTGATTCTTTGCATGCCCAGAAGAAAGAACTTGAAGAACAAATGTTGTATAAAAGTAATGAAGCATCGACTCAAATGAAGGGCTTAATGGATCAGGTAGATGTTTTGCAGCAAGAGCTGGAGTCTCTACGCAGTCAGAAGGCCGAGATGGAACAGCATCTTGAGAGAGAAACAGCTCAAGTAAAACAGCTGGGAGATGAAAATTCAGGACTACAAGCCCAAGTTTCTGAACTTGAAACAGTATCAAGAGACAGAAAAGATGAGCTTTCTGCTCTTGCTAAGAGATTGGAAGACAGCGAACAAGAGTCACGGTCTAGAATAAAGGATTTGACAGCACAGCTCAACAAGCTTCTAGGGGACGTAGATTCTTTGCAGTCACAGAAGCGAGAACTTGAAGAACTAATGTTGAGTAAAAGTGAGGAAGCATCGACTCAAGTAAAGGGTTTAATGGATCAAGTCAATGTTTTGCAGCAAGAATTGGAGTCTCTAGTCGGTCAGAAGGCTGAAATGGAGCAGCAGCTCGAGAGAGAAACAGCTAAAGTAAATCAGCTGGGAGACGAAAATTCAGGTCTACAAGCCCAAGTTTCTGAACTTGAAACAATATCAAGAGACCAAAAAGACGAGCTTTCTGCTCTTGCTAAGAGATTGGAAGACACCGAGCAAGATTCACGGTCTAGAATAGAGGATTTGACGGCACAGCTCAACAACCTTCTAGCGGAAGTAGATTCTTTGCAGTCACAGAAGCGAGAACTTGAAGAACTAATGTCGAGTAAAAGTGAGGAAGCATCGGCTCAAGTAAAGGGTTTAATGGATCAAGTCAATGATTTGCAGCAAGAATTGGAGTCTCTACTTGGTCAGAAGGCCGAAATGGAGCAGCAGCTCGAGAGAGAAACAGCTCAAGTAAAGCAGCTGGGAGACGAAAATTCAGGACTACAAGCCCAAGTTTCTGAACTTGAAACAATATCAAGAGACAGAAAAGATGAGCTTTCTGCTCTTGCTAAGAGATTGGAAAACACCGAGCAAGAGTCACGGTCTAGGATAGAGGATTTGACAGTACAGCTCAACAACCTTCTAGCGGACGTGGATTCTTTGCAATCTCATAAGCGAGAACTTGAAGAATTAATGTTGAGTAAAAGTGAGGAAGCATCAACTCAAGCGAAGGGTTTAATGGATCAAGTCAATGTATTGCAGCAAGAATTGGAGTCTCTGCGCAATCAGAAAGCTGAAATGGAAGTGCAACTCGAAAGAAAAACAATTGAAGCGAAACAGCTGGGAGATGGAAATTCAGAACTACAAGCCCAACTCTCAGAACTTGAAACAATATCCGAAAACAGAAGAAATGAACTCTATGCTCTTGCTAAGAAACTGGAAGACAACGAGCATGAGTCACTGTCTAGAATTGAGGACTTGACTGCGCAACTAAACAATCTGCTGGCGGAGATGGATTCTTCACATGCTCAAAAGCGAGAACTTGAAGAACATATGTTGATTAAAAGTGATGAAGCATCAACTCAAGTAAAGGGCTTAATGGATCAGGTCAGTGCGTTGCAGCAGGAGTTGGATAACCTTCAGAGTGAAAAAGCCGAAATGGTACTGCAACTTGAGAGAAAAACTCAAGAAATCTCTGATTACTTGATTCAAATGGAAATTTCCAAAGAAGAGTTGGTGAAAAACACTCAGATTCAAAAGGAAACACTGGAAGAGAAGGAGAGCTTGGCATTACAAGTGAAGGACCTAGAAACAAAGGTCGACACTCTCTGCATCCAGAAAAATGAGCTGGAAGAGCAGATAAATAACAAAAGCCATGAGATCGATCAGTTGAGAGAGGAAAAGCAGGGGCTGCATGACAAGACTTTAGAGTTGGAGAGAACAATTACTGAGCGAGAGAACAAGCTCCGTGCTCTGCAGGAAAAACTAGAAAGTGAGGAAAATGAAGCTTCTGCTAAAATCACGGCCTTAACAGTACAAGTTGACAGCATACAACAGGAGTTGGATTCTTTGCAGGCCCAGAAAAAACAGTTGGAATTGGAGCTGGAAAGAGAGAAACAAGAATCTTCAGAAAGGTTGAGCGAAATGGAGAGTCAAAAGATTGAGTTGACAAACCAGATCACTGATCTACAAAGAATACAAAATGAGCAGAAGGATGCACACAACAAGTTGCTAGAAGAGTACAAACAAGTTGAAGGTTGGTTTCATGAGTGCAAGGCGAATCTCGATGTTGCAGAAAGGAAGATTGAAGAAATGACAGAAGTTGTAGAATCTAAAAATTTGATGGTAGCTGATCTAGAAGGAACGATCGAGGAGCTCAAAAGGGATCTAGAAGTAAAAGGAGACGAACTTAATTCCTCCCTTGACAATGTTCACAATATTGAAGTAAAACTCCGCCTGTCAAACCAGAAGCTCAGGGTCACAGATCAGTTACTAGCTGAAAAGGAAGAAAGCTTCAGACTCGCAGAAGCCAAGTTCGAGCAAGAACAAAAATTGCTCGAAGAAAGGATCTCTACATTGTCCGAAACAATCACTGCCAACAATGAAGCTCATCAAAAGACGATCACAGATATCTCGGAGAAGGTAAACAGCTCAATGACTGGATTGGAAGCTGTGATTAAGAAGTTGGAACAGGAATGTGAAAATCATGACAAGTCCATCTCGCAAATGTCGGAAGAGCTCAAGGTTTTGAAGAGCTGGGCTTCCGAGACAAATAGCAGAAAGGAACAGCTGAAGAAGGAGGCTGGCAGTTTAGTTGAGCAACTGCGAACGAGCAAAGAATATGAAATGGCTTTAAAAGGAAAGGTGGAGAAGCTGGAAGCAAAGGCGAGCCACGAAGAAACGGAGAAGGAGAAGCTGAGCAAAGCCATGAACCAAGTTGAGAAGAAGGTGGAAGTATTGGAGAGGGCAATAAAAGAGAAAGACGAGGGTTTGGTGGGTCTTGGGGAGGAGAAAAGGGAGGCCATCAGGCAGCTCTGCACATGGATTGATTATCACTGCAGTCGTTACGATGAACTCAAGCAGGTGCTCTCCTCAAGGTTGCCTGCAAGTGCCAGAAGGCAAAGAGCAAACTGATAAGTTCTTGACTACCTATTCTTTCAAGTATTGTCCATTTTGATCCTACAGTGGCATATATTTTTGCGTTTAGTATTGTTAGCTTATTTTTTCGAACATGGCAGGTCCGTTTCAGTGTGTTTCCATGTAAACATTTTTGTTATTGGTGTGCATTTCAATTTCATCCTGTCATATAATAATCCGGTTTCTAATCAAAATGAGTGTCAAAATTAAGGAGAAGTTAGTTATTGTGGTATATTTACTTTTGTATCCTCGTGATCATGTGATGATGGATACTAACTAACTTATTATGAGGATATTATTGACAATTCATGGATAACTAACTTATTAAAAATAGGCAAAACGACTCT
>JAYMTK010001726.1:0-15582 GCA_036897405.1 Pelargonium myrrhifolium | reverse complement strand
GATGTCATGTAGATAATACATGTGAAAATACATGTATTTACAATACATCTAAAAATACTTTTCCTATAAACTTTTACCATGTTTACCTTATTTACATCGCATATTAATAGTAGAATAGATTTAGCTAGCTTTCTAGGTTTGATCATATTCCAAATTTAGCGGGAAGTAGTGGCAGATCTACCTCATCACACCACTCCACACACCTAGTCTCAAAATAAGAACTATTGACCTCATTTGCCCAATAGCTCAACCAAACTTGCCCTCCAATTCTCCACTTGAGCACACTTCCCTCCATCTCTCTGCTCAACCTCCACTTCACCTCCTCTCCGTACTCGCCGCCTCCAAACACCAGCCCTCCCGACTTCGTAAACGGCCTGCTCGCTCCGACATGTCGTTTCTGCATCCCATACCCCAACTTCCCTGTCGCCGGATTCCATGTCGCCGCCTCGTGCCCCGTCGCGTTGTCGCACAACACCGTGTCGAACACCGCCGCGTTGCCCTCCGCGTCCTGGTCCCACCTCCAGTTCCTCGTCCTCGTCCTCATCGTAGCCCTCGCCGTCGCCTTCACCTTCGGCACCTTCGATTTTCCGAATTTGCCCTTCACGATCTTCTGCATCTTCACCTCCTTCTCTCCGTTGTCTGTCGACCGACCCAGGCTCAACCCGGATATATAAGTGGCTCCAACCTCCGGCCCGACCCAAACCCGGATCCTCGTCGGGAAATGCCTCTCGTCCGCCAATTCCACGCCGTCATTGTTCTTGAAACCCAGCTTCACCACGTGGAAGCGCATGTTGTCGACACGTGCGCTCACCTGGATGAATCCCTCGTGGAACATAACTGAATATTCCAACTGTATAACGGCCTCCAGCTGTTGGTGCGCCAGCGCGTACCGTAGAACCGACTCCTTGGGTTCCAGTAAAGGGAACCGATTCTTCTGCTCGCTGGAGCACGTGACTCTCATCCCCAACACCGGCGCGTAGGCTTTGAAAGTCCAGTACCCGTGGGCCTCTGTCGCGTACGAGAACCCGAGAGTCGGCGGCGGCGAGGGTGTTAAGGTTTGCAATCCCACGCCGACCTCCTTTAAAATCAACCATTTTGCTAACATGTACCCGACAGTCCGCATAAAGCACAACTCAGCGTCAACTCCCACCGTCGCAAGAAACGCGCGCAGGGCTGTCGCGTGCTTGCACGACAACAACTCGAGGTTCGGAGACAACATGGACTTGAAGTAGATAGATCCAGCTTCGCTCGGCGCGTCAAACACGCACAACCAAAATAGGCGCGTGAAGAAGACAAGGTTGAAAAAGCTCGAGAATGACTCGGGCGAGTGAGAGTCCATAATCCAAGCAACCGGGTCGGGTTTGAGCTTCTGGAGCTGGGAGCGCGGGCAGGTGCTATCATGCGCCGTAGGTGAGCGGCTGATGGTTTCTTGGAGAAGCTGGAGTAACAGAGGAAGGAAGGGTTTGTTTGAGGAGAGAGGACACGTGTCGGAGACCCAGAGGGTCTTCTGGACGTTGTTTGGGTGAAAACCATGTAAGCATACACTGAAAGTCACCAGAGCATCCGCGTCGGAGCCATAGGTGCGCTCGGCTTTTACTACAATCGACCGAGTTGAGTCGCCGCCCTTGTAACTCGGCGTGGAGCTCGCCAGCTCAAAAACGAATGGCGAGTTCGACTCGTTCCACTCGTCCGAGTTGGGTAGCTCGCATATCCATGACCATATATCCATCGTTCTGGCTATTTTCTTATCTGAGTACGTAATCTGTGGGAGAGATTGTAAAGGAGTTAATTTGTTGGGGTTTTAAGGAGTGAACGAGTGATGATGGTTAGGCCAACTTGGAGGTAGCTCTAGCCACGCACGAGCAACGACTGGGAAATGCAGAACTGGTGGTTCCGAGTGGGGACTCGTCGATTTAGATATGGAGTGCATTAATTGCTGCAGATTTTCTTTCACTTTCTCTCTTCATTTGAGTTTCTTGTTTGATGGGAAAGTGCTTGTGCATGGAATTGTCATTTAGGTTAGGGACGTGGAGTTTGATGTTCCATGTTTGGAGTCTGGCCAGCGACTGACACGTGTGTGGAAGTAAATATTTTCTATGTTTGTTTTCGGATCGATGAGTGATATGTGGAACTAGGTAATTTGGATGGATTGGTGCTCGTATTTGTTTTGTCTTTAAATTTTGAATTATTCAGTGTTATGTCTTAATCATATAAAATTAGATTCTTCCTGGTACAGTATTATATTATTAAATGTGACGGTCCAAAAAATTTATGAAGTCCTAATTTCAAATATTTTTGCATAGCAACCTAAAGAAATCTAGTGAGCAAAAAACTCAAAGTGAAAGATCAATATCAGTGGATAACATACCAGTATATGGCCATAAACGCACAAAAGTTGTAGCCAGTAAACGATTTGTGTAGATGAGGGTTTCAAACATCCGGGGATGTAGCTCAGATGGTAGAGCGCTTGCTTAGCATGCGAGAGGTATGGGGATCGATACCCCGCATCTCCATTTTTCAATATTTTGTATGGGCTTTTCGGTCAGGCCCATTTAGCATTTTTTTCAATGTTTTGTATGGGCTTCTTTTTCAATATTTTATGGGCTTTTCTGTCAGGCCCATTTAGCATTTTTTTCAATGTTTTGTATGGGCTTTTTGGTTAAGCCCATTTAGCATTTTTGTTGGCCCACTCCGTACCTTCTGGGCTTTCTGTCCTTTTGCATTACCTGTTAAAGCTGACGTACAAAAGTTAACTGGAACAGATTCTACTCTGAATAAAATTTTGTTTTTGATGAGATGAAATGACATTGCGTATTTAATGGATGCATGTTTTTTTTGTTGCTGAAATCAGTGTTTGGAGTAAAAATTCAGTTGTTATTTATGACTGATGCTTGCTTGGTTGGTTCGGTTCAATCACATAATACACATTCTCATTTGCTATATTAGATCTACTTCCTATATCCACAATCTCATTCAAGTAAATTTGTTATGTATTTAAGTTTAAATGAATAATAACCCGACATATATGATTTCGCCATCTTTCTAGAACTGACAATTCATACTACGTACAACTCGTGACATGACACAAATTTTAAAAAAATTGACGAAGAGTTCATGTTGAATAACTCAATTCATTAATTTAATAATCAAGTCATCATATAATTGTTTAACAAAATTATTGAAATGCAATCGATACATATCAATTAACCCTCGGTATTCAAACAATGCAATTCTAAGTTATTTAATAATCGAGTCAAATCTAAGTTTAAGTATCCAACAAATTGTGAAACTTGAACTCTTACAAACATGAGTTGCCACCCATACTCACGATACAAAGCTACAGATGAGGTATCATAGGATGCTTCTGTAGAAATGAATGAAATAGGACATATATAACAAAGTCTTATGTCTCTGCAAAAGACAATAATAGTCTCGGAGAGCCAAAATTTCGGTCTAAAATTTGAGTATAGTAGCATGGCATATCCGTGAAAGAACCAACAAAAGCAAATTAAGGAAGAGAAGAATCCAATTACGACCAACGATGTGTCGGACGACTCTGCATGCGATGAACCCATATGTCGGTTTATTTTTTCGATTGTCGTGTCAGCTCTGTCCCACGTGGCAACACTCATCACCATCCTTTCGCGAAATGCTAAAACTTGGCAACCGAATTTTAACATCTTAAAATTTTCTCGCACCCGTGAGATCTCGACGCTTCGATCCATCACAGATTGATGTCACACTTGGATCTTATTGCTATTGGTAGTAATTATATACGGGTCCCACCTAACAAACCAGGTTGAAGACAAAGAACAAGTGGGACAACGACAGGATAACCAGAACTCGGTCGAGTCGAATCAGGTGCCAAAGCCAGGACGAGTCGTCGGTGGAGGTACTGTGTGTGTGGTCTGAGAGTGCATTGGAGGGCTAAACCACGGTTATCTTGGGCCAGGTGGTTTTGACCGAAAACCTAACGCCTTCTTGAAAATTGCACCCAACACCATCTCTCTCTCTCTCTCATTCGTAACGCCTCTTCTGTTCTGTTCTGGCTACTGCATTGTGGTGTTCAAGAAGCTTCTGCTTCTTTTTCGCTCATATTGCGGTGGTCCTTTCTGTTTCCATTTCTTTAAGAGAGATAGAGTTGTTCTGGTGTGGTGTGGTGTGATATCAATGGCGGAAAAAGAAGGAATAGTTGAGGAATGGGACCAGATGGGTCCTGCGGGGACTTTCTCTCAGCTGTTGTTCTCAGCAGATCGTGTTGTGGGTCTTGATTTGGACCACTACTCTGCTTCTTCTAAGCCTACCAAAATGCTCTGTTTTGGTAACCATGGAGACGCCAAAACAGAGGAGGAGCTTCGCCTCGTGTTTCCTGCTCCTGAATCTCAACCTACACGATCAACAAGTAGAACCGCTCTCAACAACACTTTTCCCATAAGCCATGTATGTATAAAAATTACTTCTTTATACAAAAGATCGCTTCTTCTTTTTCTTTTGAATGTGCATTTCTGAATCAGCATTGCTTTGTTTTGACCTTTCTTGCAGAAAAAGAGTAATGTTGCGGCCCAAGAACCACCGCAGCTGGTGCAATGCAGTACCGCCGTCACATCAAGAAACTGTAAAAGGAACAAAATTGATAACTCCACACCTACAAGGGTCGGTAATCCAAGTGAATTTGCATGTCATTTTCTTGGTAGGATTGTAATTATAATCGATTCCTGTATAAAAAAAAAAATGAAAAAACAGGCCAGAAAGGAGAAGCTAGGAGAACGAATCGCAGCATTGCAACAACTTGTTTCGCCATTTGGCAAGGTAAATATAATTATAATTGATTCTGGTTTTTATTTTTTAAATTTCGGAAAATAATGGTGTGTGCGAATTCAGACAGATACAGCATCAGTGCTTCATGAAGCCATGGGTTACATTAGGTTTCTGCATGACCAAGTTCAGGTCCTCTGTTCTCCATACCTGCTGCAACAACGCCACCACCAACCTGTAAGTGACCAATTCGGACCTCTCTTTTTTTGACGGTTCAGATGCGTACACGTCATCAAGTGGGCCCCTTAGATAGGTTACGTACGTGGGGGTCCACGGTGGACAGAGAGTCAACTATTTGGACTGAGCTATGCGGAGAAAAGATAAGAAAATTCAAAATTGAATGTTTACTGTGTTATGTTCTGTAGGAGGGTGAAGGATCAGATGAATCAAAGAAAGATCTGAGTAGCAGAGGGTTGTGCCTGGTTCCGGTGGAGCTGACAGTCCACGTGGACAACAGCAACGGTGCTGATTTCTGGTCTCCGGCCATGACCAACACATTCGCAGCATCATCATCAACAACAACAAAATTGTGAATACTGACGTTAATTCTCCAGACTCGCAAAAATTTGATTTTATTGGTACTGGTTAAGGTTAGCAGAAAAAAGGAGGGTACGTAATTGCAACTTTTTTTTCATCTTCTGTTATGGTAGTATTGATAATGTGTATAGAGATGGGAAAAGGGTGGTGGTGGTTTTTGATCTTGTATGGCAATGACATGGCTTACAGGCGTAATTATAAATTGAGATGATTAATAAGCTTAATTATATAAAATATTTACCATTTCTTTTACCAGAACCGTGGTCCAAGTTATTCATAGTTGTGTTCTATAATGGATGTTTTTTTTATTGGTTGAGTTACAAAACAGAAGTAACTCTTGTTTTTTAAGTTCAAAATCTCACTCAATCAACTCAATGCGATTTGAACTCACAACCTCACACATGTAGATGTGAGTCACGAAGTATCGAATATAAGGGGACGAGTTAAAAAGACCATTTAGGTTAAAAATGATCTTGTTCGGCATAAAATTGTTTAAAATAATCATCTGGACGGTTAGACTAGTCCCATCGGAATTGAACTAATCAAATTTGATCAAGTTTGACCATATGAGAGTGCTTAGGTGAGTTGCACATCGGTTGAGGTCGGTAGACTCTTCACGTGAGGCGAGACCTTTTTGGGTGAGGTTTGGGGCGTATATCCAAAGTGGTAATCAATTCATGTGAGCTTGAAGCCCTGGCGAGATGGGGGCGAGTTTTCTCTTCACTTGGTTGAGTAGACTCTTTGACTCTCCAAATCAGTGACGACCTGTAGAGAAAGATTGGTGCGATGCAAACTAGAGGAAGAACTGCAATCGCTGGGTCCGTCATGTGTTGCTTGACCACTAGAGAATATTGTACATACTCTGAGATAAGCATGTGGTATCGATTTTGGGTGAGTCAACCCAGTGACTCGCCCGAGTAAATCAAGTTCATCCCTTTACTCGATAAAGGTCTCGTGAGAAGAATTTATTGCGGTGCAACCGAATGTTGTGGCAAAAGCTTGTTGGATGAGGGATGAGACGCCATGTGGCGAATAAGAAACGAATGAGGTGGCACGGGATGCCATGTGACTACCTTGTGGCAAAGTTGTTTGATGCATGGGCCACGTGGCACACGCATATTGGACTTGTGGGGTGTGGCATGTCCGAACCTACTATGGTTTTTTTTGGGACAATTTTAGACTCTTTTGAACATGTGCTAATCTAATTTGATTGCCTTTTCTATACCGAAAAAGTGTAGAAATAAAAATCACATTGAAATTTTGTTCTGTTTTTATTTATTTATTTGAAAGTACGTTGAAATTTTGTTATTATCATTATTTATTTCTTTTTGTGCAACCAGAAGTTGCATAGAGTGGATCTTCAACCTATTTTAGTTGTAAACATCACAATCAAGTACGTACATCAACCGATACAATCTGAAATATCGGCAGAACATGGTTGCTGCTGTATAGTTTACATCATGAATTAAGCAGATTAGTTTACCTCTCACTTGGTGTCCATATCTTGATGTCACTCTCAATTCCGCTGCTAGCAAGTGCCATGGCACCAGGATGACACTCTATACAGTTCACCACACGCTTATCCGCTTTCATGCTGCGAAAAAGCTCTCCACTCTTGTTCCATATCAACATGTTGCCACAGTCAGATCCACTTCCCACAAACTCGCATTTAGGCCCAACAAAACCAACACCCTTCACTGTCTCACGGTTCTTATGACCCTTGTAAACTCTGAGAGCTTCATTTTCTTCAGCAGGAATATGAGTTGGAGTTGTAGTTGGACCCAGTCCCATATCCGGTGCAAAAAGATAGATGAACTCGTCCAAGTAGGATACAAGAAGTTCACTTTTGTCCGAGAAGCTCAATCCTGTAATTCCAACTTCTGCATTGCCCCTTAAATGTGGAGGGCAGAAGCAATCGATAATTGATTCACCGATATCAGTTGAGCCATCATACTTTCGGATATCGTAAAGGCGAGCATACTCATTGGATCCTCCAACTGCTAATATGCTTGGGTTATTCGGATCAATAGCGATTGCATAAAGACGATTATCTATTGGCTTTGTTGTACTTGTATGGTTCATTTGATGACATGCAAATTCTGTAGCACCCCCAGTTCTTAGATCAAACTGCAAACATATTGGCAACGGTCACATATATATATGGCTATATAAGATTAGGATGTAAATTGAGTTATGAGATCACCAAAGGTGTGCCAAAAGAAGGGTACAAATAGGGTGCCTATTTACAATGTTTATCACAACCAGCCAATTGGATCACATTCCTCTGCTATCGATAAATGTTAAAGCTCGTTGTAAAAGAGGCGACGTACATAAATTCAGTAACAAAGTAGCAAAGGTAAGCATAACTTACATGCATAACCAAGCCATCCTCACCACAGGTATAAAAGATATGAGCACTGCCAGGCTCAATAGCCAACTTATGAGCCCGTCCCTGGTGTTTGCCCAACAATGCAGTCTCTACTGATCCACCTTCTAGTATCCGAGCATGCCTCACCTAAATTCAATAAAAAAAAAGCACTCCCCAATTCACAACACAGAAACAATTTTGTCATTAACGTTGTTCTTTTGTAGTGAAACAAAGGAGCACTTCAACAGAATAGCATGATGGGTAAAAAAATTCAGGATATGAAGCTAAAGCATCAACCAACATAATGAATGATCAAGCCTCCAATGCTAAAGATTTTAGTTAAAAATGTTCAACTTGAATATTATGCAGATAACATTTTTTGGTAAACGAGCAATTCACTTTTAAACTAATGAGCTTTTCAGACTCCAGAATATTGCATTCTAAATAAAGGCATTAATTACCTCCCCGTCAGCAGCGCAGGTAACAATGCTTCGATCATCAGCGTGAGGCATGAACTTCACTTGGAAAACATTGTTACCATGACCTGAAGGAAACGAAAGCTTGACATGACCGGCTTCCCAATCCCAGAGTATTACCTGCCGGTCATCAGAGCCGGATGCTAAAATATCTCCATCCGCGTTAAAGTTCAATGTGTTCACACAACCTGTATGCCCTTCCAGCTTTCTGTAGCTACCAAGCTGTCGAACGAGATCCTGATACAAAAGAATATCATACCGATAAGCTACGTACAAGTCCTAGGTTTGAACCGTTTCATCACTTCAACCAATCATCATTTCCTCAGTCATATATGTGATGCAATTTTTGCATGCATCTTCTTGTTCTATAATCAGCTAGCCAAAGAAATTATACAACTAAGTACATCTAGACATTTGGACAGAACTCGGATGGTTCGGAACATAATAGCTCAAACTTTTTTTCCCCTTTTGAGAAAGAAATAGATGAGGCTTCTCCATATGGCCCATATGGATATCAAAATTCCACAATTGTCTTATAGATTGGTCAGCAAATTGTATGAATCCCACAGATCCTTAACCCCTCTACTGAAATTTCTGATTCAATTCAGTTGAAATTAAATAAGGAAACTTCAAAGGCAAAGAAAAAAAATGAAAGAAGGTGAAGCTTATGTAGATGGATCATCCAATAAAAACAAGTTTTGAGACTATTTGCTGATAATTTTGTAACCAGCCAGACCAAATGAATGAGTGAGGCTTCTTCTCAAGGACCCAACACTGAACAGTCCCAATCCAAATCCCTAAATTAGGAATAATTTAGTTTCATGACAAATAAAGTAATATAGAAAAATTAGCAAATTATGATAAAAGCAATCCAAATTCCCATAAAGATACTGAAATTGGAAATAAACACTTGCCTCAGTTTCCATGAGAGGTGATGTTGTTACCAATCTTGGGATGATGAAGCTTCAGAACAGATGAAGATATAGCAACATCTCAAGTCTTAACAGATGTTTATTTTGTTTTGTGAGTGCCTTCATTTCTTAGTGGAGGAAAATGTCTATTCTTGTTTGACTTGTAAACCCAATAAGAGAAAGAATAAGAGACAGTCCACTAAAGACTCGATTAAAACTAAAAACTCTTAACCTTTAGTTTATTTCTCTCACAGAGAGTTAATTGGTTCCACTAAAATTCTACCCACTTTCTTTTAATGTATAGTTTGGACTCCAATATTAGAACCAATCTTGATCATAAAAAATCGGTATAATTCATCCTCTTTATTTTATTGTATACTCTAAAAGTTGGACTTTTTTTTGAAGAAAAAAAAATGTAATTCATATATTAAAATATAATGTTCAACTCACTGATACAAGGAATAGCCTATCAAACCAATATGTCCTAGTATATCGGACCAACATATGCTCAATGTTCCTCCAAGTTGAGAGAACTGAGTATGTCGGTCAAAAGAATAACATAAATTCAGATTCTCAAAATCACAGGCAAGTGTCATAATAGTTAAAACGTAGCAAAAAATCAGCTCAGATATTAACGGGAGACCCGAACTTTACCCCCTCCTGCCCAAGGACCCCAGGACACACTTACCCCCTTCTGCCCATGAACAAACAAACCCACTATCAGGACCCAGATCCACAATCTAATATTCTATTTCGGGTTCTCCATCTCGATTTCTTGAACCAAAAAAGCGCCTCCCATATCATTATCAGAACGATCGTAGTCACCGTCTCGAAGAGGAAACTGTAATCATAGTCTTAAAATCGAAAAAAAAAACCGTTTTCATTAGCTTTCGCCGCCCCGAAAGTTCGACTTTAATTAACAACATTCTTTTACTTTTTAAAAGATATTTTACTAATGTTGTGATTTAAAATTTAATTTATTGGAACGGGTATGAATGTTAATTAGGGACGTGATATCATCTCATTGACCATGATTTATTGGCCGAGAATCTCAGCCAGGCTAAGATTTTTTTTTTCTCATATATATAAATAAATAAATGCTTCTTAAAAGAAATGCTTCCTTGTTCAAAAAAAGAGAGAAAAAAGAATCGCTTCCAAAATAGAAGTTAGGGTCATAAGAGTCGGTGAAAAATTTGGTGGGATGAGACGACAAGTACCGGCCTTCGGTTATGTTTCTGTATATAGCCTCCGAATCCAAATTCAGAAGCAGAGAAAAAGAAATGTCCGATTACATCCCTCAAGAAGTGGTGGTCGAAATCCTCATCAGGCTTCCCGTCAAATCGCTCTTGCGATTCAGGTGCGTTTCCAAATCATGGTGCTCTCTCATTACCCATCCCAATTTCATTTCCTTGCAAACCCATTTCGCCACCACTCACCAGAACGACAACACCCCCATCCTCCTCCGTCACTACTCTCTCCTCAAGAACAAGGAGCTCTTCTCCCTCCACCAAGTTCTCGACGACATGTCGATCAAGCAGTGCTACGAGCTCGATTGCCCCTTTATCAGCTGTGGCGTTTATTTCAGAATCGTCGGTTCCTGTAATGGCCTCTTGTGTTTGTCCAATACTACCTCTGTAATTCTCTGGAATCCCGCAATTAGGAAATCTATAACCTGCCCTGTGCCTGAAATTAGTGTGCCCAGTGAATATAAGTCTGTTTATGGATTTGGGTTTGATCCATCGAGTAATGATTATAAGGTGGTTAGGGTTGTGTATGGTCTTGGGGTTCTGCCCCAAATCCAGATTTTTCAGCTGGCCAATAGGGATTGGAGGGGCATTGGTGCTGCATCTCCTCCTTATTCGGTTTCGAATCATTGTTCTCAGGCTTTTGTGAATGGGGCTGTTCATTGGGTTGGGTACAACCCGGATGAGGCCGATGATGGTTCCCGCAGATTTGTGGTGGTCTCGTTTCATATGAGCGAGGAAGTGCTCCGAGAAATGGAATTTCCCAATGGCGTAGCTATTGAGTGCTTGCAAGACTTTGCGGTGGTGGTATCCGAGGAGTTGCTTACTTTGGTGCAGCATATGAGGAGTAGGCAATCTATTGCTTACTTTGATAGTTGCTGCATTTGGGTGATGAGCGAGTATGGTGACTCGAGGTCTTGGGTTAGGAAGTTCAGTGTTGATCTTGGATTCTGGGATGGAATAGGGATAACATTAGGCTTCTGCAAGAATAATCATATTCTATTAGCGACCGGTGTAGGGGAGTTGATTTTGTATGACCTTGATAGCCAAAGCATCAGTTTTGTTGGAATTTATGGCCCGGTGTGCTCCTTTTTCATGGATACTTATGTCGAGAGTCTACTTTTACTGAACAGAGTATCAAATTGAGTGTCATGTACATATAAAAGAGAAAGAGGAATGTTAACTGGTAATAATTTACTTGTCTTTGGTTGTTACACAGCTTATCTATTGCTACAATTTTGTTAGAAGTCTGTACTAATGTCTCTTTCAGGTGCTAATTCATTGATGCTACTTTATAACTTGGGTATATTGTATCTTTTGTGCATAAGGATAGGAGTATTATTTCTAGCCCCACACATATTGTATTTCAATATCTCACTTGGGTTGACCCTGTGTTCTCAGGGCTATTGGACAAGCAAGTGTAGAGTTTGGACAACAGATGGAAAGGTAAAAACTATTGCTTTGTGCCTACTTTGCCTTTTGTGTTTAATCACATTGTGAAAGGAGGTGAATGGAACTCCTTACTCATTGATTAGATGAATTTTAGTTGTTTTTTTTCCTCTTGTGGATCATCAGATACTAATAATATTCAACTAACTAGTTATTAAGATCAAGTATTTTGATCATCAAAATGCTGTTGAATGGTTTGCGTAAATAATGATTGCTTGATCTGCTGCTGTTTTCTGAGTCTAATTTCCACTATAATTTACTGAAGGCATGTGTAATATTCATATTGATGAATATACTTTGCCGAAATGGATTTGAGTGGTCTGGCTCAAACCAAGTACCTAGATTAGGCCAATAAATAAATTAAAGATGAAGTTATAGCATGTGTACCTAGATTAGGTCATAGATTGTAGATTGCTCAACTCCAATCTAGTTACATAACCATGTTTGCATATAAATTATGTTGGGGAATGAGATAAAGGATTCATAGTGTGCATTTATAGCTGATACTTCCAAAGAATATTTATCTTGGAGTATTGTTTATATTATTGACTAATGATTCTTAGATGGAATGTAACACCATCTTCTCTTAAAGATCTAAAAGCTGGATGTTGGAAAGAACGTTACATTTTTTTTACTTGGTCAAGTGTAATATTTATACACTCTATATAGAGATTTATAATGTTGGTCTTGTAACCTGCTCTCTCTCTCTCTCTCAGTCATAGCTTTAAAACTCAATTATGGATGTACATACATGGGAGATTAGAGTCTGATCATTAAGGCCAGATCAGCTATTTTTCTATATGCACATTATCGACTGAATTGTCACTGGTTTGATTTCATCCTCAAAAATGGTCTTTGAACTTGTGATGGCTAGAATTAGGGAAATGATCATAACGGCTAATTTAAAGACCATTTGGTGATGTTTGTATTTGCTTGATCTTATCTAGTTGCTGCAGTTGATATGGATATTTGTTTCGGTAACAGCTGATATGGGGATTTTGATTGCACTATTGCTCCCTTTGGTTTCAAATGAATAGGAAAAGAAAGGGAAAAAAAAAGAAAAATTATCCTGTATTTATTTTTGTCCGGTACCATGACCTCTTCATGTCAGTGGCAAAACACATCATAACAATTTCCTGGCTTGTTCTTCACTGGACTCTGTAGTTGTTAATACCACTATACCAGATACTAGTAACCCAATCCCAGAAGGCTGGGAAAGAGACTTCAACTCCTAACAATTCTTGGCCTCTAAAAAAGGGGGAAAGGAGCATGAATGAAATTTGTGCACACTATGCATAATTTTAAGAGGAGGTATAATGTGATATAATATTGTGGAAATAGATGAAACATTTTCCTTCCTGATGCTTAGTATATCATGTTAATTGATATAGAAGCGTTCTTAACTTTACTGATTACCTTCAGGCATTTGGAATCTAGTGTGTACTAACCTTTGTTTGTGTTTAATTGATGCTCCAAAAAGAGAGTAGTCTTTAACTATAATTCCATAATGAACTTATTCGCATGACTATGGTTTGTTTCCATAAATAACTAAGGAGATCCATGGTTGAGATTCATGTCATTTTTTGAGGTTAACATATGCACGTGCAGTTATCATGTTCCTTGAGGCCTATAGAATTTGTTTAAATTGATTAATCAGACAGCTGCCGGAAACGGCAATAGTACTGTCCGAAAATGAGACTTGCCATATTCCCATGAATGCTTTGTGTACTGATTTATATTCATTTTCGATTCCTCTTAATTGTATAAACTTTGGATGGCAGATGGCGTACAAATTTGGTTGGATTGAGAAGGTCGAGTTCTTAGTCAAATATAGAACAGGGCTGCAGCGGATATTAAGAGGCTGCACTCTGTGTATGTAGTAAAGCTTTCTTCTAGGCGTACTATACCGTGTGGAGATAGTAGGAAGAACAATTATTAATTGGCTTATTCATCAACTGCATGGAGGCTTCTCTGCTCCATTGGCGTACTGAAATTGTAATTTCTGCAGCTGGATATGTCGTAATGGTTGGTCTGGAAGTAGTGAGCTACAGATCTTATATATTCTTTGTTCAATGTTGTATTTATTCGTCAAAATCTCTGAAAAGTATAATGTTATCGGGGAGATTCTACCATTGAATTATATGCAATGTATATATTTGTGTGACATTATTTTTATATACAAATAAAATGTATTCATATTTTGCATATTAAATTATATTATATATGAATTCTTTTGTCCACTTACGTAGCCAAGTTAAAATCATTGTTGGTAAGGGTTAATTGTTGATGAAAGCATGAAAAATGTAGTAGACCATTAACATAATATGTAGATTGATTCAATAATAATATTATAATTAATGAAGACAGCCGGCTGAGAAAAATGAAACAGCAGCCTAATTTGACCATAGAATAGATGTGGATATGGTGACCCATTCTCATTCTCCCTTCTATACGCTAATTGTTTAGTCTGAGCTTTTAATCATTAGGCAGGCCCTGCAGTAAACGCGGAAAAATCTGTTTTGTGATGTATGGACGGTCTTAATTTAGAAAGTAATTAAAATGGATGAATTTTTTAGATCGACCTTAGTAAAATAGCTTGTGATAATATATAAAAAATCATAAGTTAAAAAGTAAAAAGGAAACATAACATGTAGCACCCAAATACTGTCACGGTCCACCACAACGAACTTCTATGATTCTGGAAAATCTCAAAGTTTTTTCGAATATCTCATGTGTGCTAGTGTGCCTGCTCCCAAAACCAAGACACATGACTGTGGATGTCTCATGCCCACAACCTCCTCACTTACGCAGTAGTCTCATGACCACGGTTACCAAATGAGTTCCCACAAAATGAAGCCTTCGTTCACTAAAACTCTCCGGTCATTGATTAAAGTAAACACTTTGATCCCCCCTACGATGCAGGATAGGCACGTGAGAGCTCTTGGACTCGCCCGACGCCTGGTGCGCATGAAAAGCTAAAGCTTAAACCACAAGTGGGCTCCAAAGTGGACTAGTCCACCTTGTCATTGGTCAACCACATATCAACACGTACATGACAAACATTGTATGTGACTACACATACTCTTCTCTTGGTGAGATATGAGGATCCTTGTTAAGTGCATTTTGTTGTTTCTCTCTAAAGCTCTTTCTAGCTTTCGTGATTTTTGTCCGAGATCTCACTCTCACACTCGAGGTGGTGCCTCGAATACGCAATTGGGGTCTTTGTTATCAGTGTGTTACTTTGCGCATGTCACAAGTTCAAGAGTCAAAAACAAAAGAACAATTGGACTTAGAAGAACATTTAAAAAAAGTTTCATAACATATGGATAAGACAACAAAGATTCTATCGCAGGTATAATCGGATAACATAATATACTAGTATAATTGAAAAGTTTTTTCAAACATTAACCCTTCTTTTTGTATGCTTCTTATTTGTAGATCCAAGAAGAAAGAGAAGAAAAAACAGACCATTCATTCCATTTTATAATCCATCAACAAAAGTAGGTAATTATGCATATATCACGGCAATAGGCATGCTTAGACGGGTGAATAAAATGACACATTCTAATCCTAACATCAGTAATATTTTTCTATGTTTGATTGATTTAAGTTTAGGGTAAATACTAGCTACACCCCCTAGACTTTTCAGAATTTATTTGTTGGCCATCTGACTTCGACTTTAGTTTTTTTGAACCCTTGACTTTTAAATTTTAGTTTTTTCACCCCTTTTTACCTGTTATAGCCGGTTGACGATGCCACGTCACCGTTTTGCCACGTCCCCC
>JAYMTK010001725.1:0-15586 GCA_036897405.1 Pelargonium myrrhifolium | reverse complement strand
GAATGTAAGCCACTTAATATTTGACTTAAGCTAAGCCAAGCCAATGAGACGATGACACCTCATTAAATTTCACTTATACCCACCCAAGTGAATTTGTGGGAGCGGAGCGATCCGCCGGATCTGGGCATTTTTAACGAGGTGTCACTACCTCATTGGTGGCTTAGTTACTAAGCCATATTATTTGGCTTAGACTCCTAATACTCATTATATTATTATTATTATTCAATAAAAAAGATTACCAACGGCTATTTGGGTAGTCTACTGTTAATGTCTGCAGAAGTAGTTAAAATAAGAAAAAGTCTACAAAATAAGATGTTTGTTTGATTACAGCATACCGTTTAGAAGGATGTTTAAAAAGAATTCTAAACATTCAAATTATTTGGTAAAACTGTTTGAAAGTAATAATATAATTATAAATTACTCAAATTAGTAAATAGTAAAAATAAAATATTAAGGCATTCTATATATAGAATTGAAACGTACTTTTGGTCAACCAACCAAAAAATATAATGAGAGTAGACCAAGTTATAAGTTTTGGATTATGGCGAACATATTATTACATTAGGTCGACCTTATAGAGTAAAAAGTATTACGATAAAGTGAAGTCAACTAATATTATTTTGAATCTATCAACTATAAGTCAACCATGATACTAGAACAATTTATCGCATAGAACAAAAACATGTATAGCTAACTATGAGATCGACCAATATCACATAAAGTATATACATGTTTATCTTAAACATAAGATCAACCAAAATCTTCTCTGAATCAACCACATTGTATCTTTTTTCTTAGTTAATAGAAATTCAAACAAATATCAATTGTATTGTTTTATTTGTACTTTGCAAGCTTTTGCACTTTAATTGGAGAATCAATTTAGGTCGGAAGGTTTTTAAGTTATTAACCGTAACAAAAACATAGACAAACTTGAGTGTAAAACTCCACAGGAGTTGTAGAAGCTGGTGAGGAGCCTTCCACCTCTTGTCACACCCCATTGGAGAGAAAAAGCTGGTATCAGCTCCAACATCTAAACATCTTTTAACTTAAATGTTTATACATTAATTCCGTAAGAGCCAAGTAGATCTCCAAAACAAGAAGTTACGCACGAGAATAGTATCAGCTCCAACATCCAAACATCTTTTAGCTTATATACATGTACATTAATTTCGTAAGAGTCAAATAGATCTTCAAAACAAGAAGTTACGCACGAGAAAAGCTAGAAAAGTTTTTCCAACAGATGTGTTGTCTTGTCTAAGCTTATTAGAAAATAAACAAGTAAATAAAAACAATTATCGCAATTAGAGAACCCCCTTCACCAAATTCTAGGAACTTTCATGCCAGACGCGGCTCCACCTTCACCAAGATTGTCTCGTTCACGCATGCGGTTGCCTCTGGCCAAACTCAAGCTGCAACACAACCCCCACGGATGTTTTATTCAGTCATGGAAATTACAGTCTCGATTGGCACTTTTAAAAACTGTCTTGAATTATTTGTCCTCTTTCTCTGGTGTTTGTACATCGTTTCCCTCCCAGAAACAATAAATAAAAGTACTTTTCTTCGCCGATCAAAAAGTAAATAAATAAATAAAAGTAGCCAACACAATCTTATGAGCTGAAGAATCCAATCCATATATATTTCATTCTGACTAGAGCTTCATCGCTCCATAGCTTTAAAACATTCAATAGTGTCAATAAACTTTCACGAAGATTCGCTCCAACTTGTGCTTTCTTCTTTTTTACCCATAATTCTTATTGGGTTGGGGGAATTTAGATAAATGGGAACCAATACCTACCTAACCTAACAATCAATTTTTCTCTTCACAAATGCTTTCTAAGAAATAAAATAAATGGTTAATCATGAATACAAATTGCAATGCAAACTAGAAGGTAGATATGTTTTTCCTTGAGAATGAGATTCACATTTCACACCATCAATATTATACTAAAAGTCTACAAGCCAGAATTACAAATAATGAGATATTATTACAATTAATAGCCAAGCTTGAATTAAAATTATAAATACATAAAAAATGAAATGGAAGAAAAGCTAAAGGCAGATTTTTGAAAATCCTATTTTCTTGTTTCCTTTGCCCTCAAATCTTGCATATACCCTAAAAGACAGTTTCAATTCAAGTAAATCACTGTAGCACCATAAAAGTAAAGCAACACCAGTTTTGATATGATATTGATATAGGCATCTTCAAACCCCAGCAAGCAAGCTGTGGCTTGCAATGCCACAACCAAGACCAACTTCTTTGATGATATGCTTCCAATAGTAGTAGACATTAATAATAACACAAACCAATAGAAGCTGCTGCGCAGATGTTTATGCCATAAAATAAAATAAAAAAGTGATAAGATTCATTTCTATAGTTGCCTGTGAGACTTCAAGTAGGAATTGGCTTTATAGTATCATTTGGCAAAGCTCACAAATACAACCTCAAACATACAATAGGTACTCTCAAGGTTAAAAGCCCTATAAAACCATAAAATTTAGTGCTTCCAACCAACACTGGAACAAGAAAATAATCTGTTCATAATCAAATACCACAACATTATATATTTAAAATAAAACCAAAATTAAAAGAACCAAAGGGCCTATTTCGAGAACAAAGTAGCTAGGTGTGGAATAGGTTATCGAAGTAAGTTTATTAAGCTCTAAGATTCACACGTAAAATGGCTTCCCTCTAGTCACTATATCATTAGTTACAACTAACCACGTCCAATCATCATGAGACAGCAAAACAAACAACAAACAAACTGCTAGCATCTCCACACCTTTTTCTATCAAAGTAGACGTGTACCATTTGGCACCTTATGGTTCTCAGCATATAAAGGCAATCATTTCATAGATAATTTCATGAACTGAAATACTAGTGAACTCTCATGAAATGAACCAAAAACCTGGATACAATCATACAACAAATAATCCTCTCAGAAATATAGACAACTGCATGTGTTGGCATCAATTTGGTAAAAGTGAAACTAAATGCAAAGATCTAAACGACAAATATCTAACACCAGTCTTATATTCGATCATTTCATTAGATCAAAGAATAAAAGATACTATTACAGTTTACCTGTAATCATAAGCAGGAAAAAAATATGCATTTACCGTAGGACATACCACTACAGAGCAAGCCGATCCTAATCTTTTATCCACCTGGCAACATGAATAACAGGCGTAAGCAGCAAGCTAAACTCAATGAGCTAAATAGGAGGTAAGGAAAAAAATAAAGTGATGAAAGTCTAAGTTTGAGCAATACCCATAGATATGAATGAGAAGACAGAGAATGAAACACCTTATCCACTATGGATAGCCCTGCTATAGAAGAGGATCACTAAAAAAACAAGCACCTCACCTTGAACGCACCTTATTGAGAAAACAGACCGATGACTCAAGTGAACACATTTCTCTCTTATTAACTGGAATATATATCAAGGGCTCGACCACCATTTAAGAGGCGGAGGATGAGCTCCACATATATTGGGGAGACGCTCATGCAAGTACATAATGACACCCCTTGAAATGCTATAACATGTGCAAAAAATCAGCATTATGTTGCTCCAGTTTTGAGAAAGAAAAGTAATTAATGTTTAAATTCAAAAATCAGAAAATATTCAAGTACTTCAAGAAAGTCAAATATTCAATTGCTTCCAGAAAGGAAATAAAAACATGTTCTGTATGATTGATCTCTCTAAAACATTCCTAAGCTGTACAAATTAGAATGAAAAGAGTCGAGAACTAGTATTCTCTCATCTATGGGGATTCCTTAATTTAACCAAAAAAATTAGGGTTTTAATTTTCCACCCCTAGAAATACAACCTTGATAGAAGACAAAATGATAGCAGTGAGCAATCCGATATTATCTTCAACTGGTATAGAAGTCTATATACCAGACAACCAAGAGCTACAACAATTGTGTCACGTTCATTTGAAATGCAGGAGGAGGAGGCCCATGTCACCTCCGAAAAATGAGTAATTACAGTGGGGCACCACCATGAAAGGATTATGCTTAAAGTCAGATAACCCTTTCCTCCATTGCACCAACTGTATCTGTATTACCACATTGGCAGATTTAATGAAGCAAATGATATGCACCGCTGGGAGAGTCAAATGCCAAGAAGTCATGCAGGATCTAACAGGACGGGCTTCTGTACGACTCACATAGAAGCATGCAGAGAAACAACAGTTGCTCAATCCTCAGGATCATCTAGATTTCACAGCCGGATTCACTGCCATGTGCCTCTCAATCAATTTGTCCACGAAGGATCGTATCTGCACATTGATCACACAAGGAAAACTACACTGAAAAAATGTTTTTAAAAAGAGCTAACACAGCACGAATGTCAGTTGTATCAAATATTAAGCAATCAAAGAATGGTGAAGTTTAGACCACAGAGGTTTCATAAGAAGTTGCTGCTGCTGTGTGTGTTTCCACCCAATAAGTTAGTATTTTCATTATTTTTTTATGAGTAATAGGTACTGTCACCATGAAGACTCAAACCCGAGACCTCAAAGGGTTACCAAAGCATCTCAACCGCTTGGCCCAACATGGCTTGGTAGTTAGTATTTTCATTTATTATAATCTATGACATTAAAAACATAATTATTGATAAATGAGAAACTTGTAATAGTTAAAGATGCAAGGAACAAGAGAGAGAGAGAGAGAGAGAGAGAGAGAGAGAGAGAGAGAGGTTTAGTATATCTGATTTGGCCTCCTCTTTAGTCAACGAAAATGCTTGCTTTGTATATAGTACAGATGCAATATAAGTTATCACATAAATAGAGAGCGCACCTTATTCCTGCGCTTAGAATCAAGAAACACAGAAACAACCATAGCTTTCTCAGCATCTGTGGCCTGCTCCATGACCTGAAATGTCTAATCCATTAGCATCACTTTTGTTTTTGCACATAAATATATAGGATGGAAAAACAAATTCAAGAGAAGCAATTGACCTTTGTTGCAGTTTTCTTCATGATTGACTTGTACCCCTCTTTATCGATTTTCCTTGATTTATAAAGAGGCATGAGCAATGATGCAACATAATCTACAACTGCCTGCTTAATACGGTCTGCACCTCTAGGTTGCAACTCCTTGTTGATAGTCACTTGTGAAACAGATCCCTCATTTGCAAGTCCAGCATGCTTCCAGGTTGGTAGTTTTGAACTTGTGTTTGAGTCCTCTTCATCCTTTACATGCATAGTCCTATTGAAAAAATCAGAACCAGCCGCAGCTGCTTGAGATTGCCACCTCTCAATAGCATGATAGTCTTTTACTCCGTCACCACCAGCAGTATCAACCCATGCTTTAGTAAATATACTGCTGTCCACTGCGGCACTTTCTCCAGAATGCTCCCTGAAATTCATCTGACATGCAATCTCATTTGAATGGCTCCGCTGTGAGAGGTTATCCGCAGACATTTTTGAGCTGTCAAGATTAACACATGCAGCAGAGAAATCAAGAGACCAATCCCTAACCCTGCAGTTCCTAGAGTCTATTTCTGATATACAATCTTGTCTTCCCAAGACACCACCAGACCACTTCCTTCTAATAAGCTCAGACTCATCCATCTGAGCATATTGTTCCCGTCTAGCAAACTTATGAAAAGAGGGTATCTTCGGAAGCTGTAAGGATGCATAGCCTTTGGCTCCTGAAGATGCATAAGCCTGCAATGTTCAACACTGAATTAGTTAACAAAAGTCTCAAGAGAGGAAAGGAAGAGGGGCAACATGAAGACGGGAAGAAAATAAAGCATAGCCTGGGAGCTGTAATAGGTAGTCATACAGCATCGTCACTTAGGTAGTATCTTATGTAATTATATCAGCACAATCTGGGGGAAAGACGCAAATACACAGAGGTACCATCCTACAACTATTCATCAAAAACTAGCAAAAATCATGTCAACAGCTTTGACCATGATCCAAGACAATCATTATACGTTATATTTAATTAATAAAATGCTTATTTCAAAAAAAATGCCAATATTTTTTTAATAAAAACACTAAAATCTTGTATAAGACAAAGGTAAAGAATGACCACATTTCCTAAGTAGCTCATAACCATTAACTTAGCACTTTACAGCACCTCAACTATTAAATTAGAGTAATTAGAACAGAAACTAACCTCGGCAGCTGCAAGGGCTGCAGCTCGGGCTGCTTCTGCGGCAGCAAAGGCAGCCTGTTCTTCTTCAGACATGGGAAAACTGTTGTCCTCCACCTTAACATCCAGCTTGCCTACTGAACCTCCAGACTTGGATGAATTAACCTCTGATTTCGAATCGTTGATGGAATCCAACTTAGCTGGTTTGCCATTTACTTTACTGGGCAGCTGATGCCCAGCAGATGTAGGAACCTGCAAGCTTCCTCTATTATCCATAGTACCATGATGTGTGCGCAGTGGCGGCTTTCCTGAAGTTGGATCTTTATGGAGTTTGCTCCTTGAAGAGTCTACAGCAGTTTGCCTCAACAACTTCAGTCTACTGTTAGAAGCCTTTTCCTTGCGGAAGACTTCAAGCCACACATTGACCAGCTGACTTGCAATAGCACGTATGTCACGGCTTGTATGTACACACACTTTTTCTTTCACAGTTTTCCCTATACCTACACAATAACAGTGGCTTTTTATTTAGTAGACAATTGAAAATAGACATAGTTCTATAACATAAGACATAGACAAGCAGGTACGTACATACCAAGGACACATGGGTGTGTGTGTGACTGTATTATTTTTTAAAGTTGGGGAATATATCGTTTTCTTGTACTATGCTCTTACACTGTAGCTGGGAGCAAATTCTGTGGTGGAATTCTTTTTAAATGACAGTTTTGCATTACAAAATAACTTAAGTGAATTCAGATGAAAAATCTACTGATTTTGTCTGTGTCTGATATTATAGAGCAAGCAAAGGAAATGAGATCACTACCTGACAAGCGCACTGCAAGTAAATCGGTTGAAACACGCACGAGAAGACGAACACAATGACGCAAGAGTTGAGTCCCATCCTTTCCCATAGAATCCTATCAAAATTCAGACAAAAATAAACTCAGTATTGTCGGTTTTAAGTGATAACATAACTATCAACCAATAGCTCAAATAAGTATGGCTGCATGCATAAAACTCAAATGGATTTCAATTCAATAACAGATAGACAACAAATGGAATTGTTGATTGGCGTACCAAAATCCACGAGTTGAGTTTGGTGAGCCCTTTTCTGGTCCCAGCAAACGACTTCAAAGTATCAACAGGAAGATGCAACAAGTCTTTGGCAAGATGCAAACGTCCTGCAGTTGTTTTTGCATTAAAGAACATATCCTGTAATAAAGCTTCCCTGGTCAAAATTTGGGTGCCATCCAAGGAGCTCTTGTACAGGGCATTGGAGAGTTCAACTGCATCAAGTCTTGTTGTTATATCCCTAACTTCATCCCGTTCACTATCTGTCTGTCTTTGGGCGGCCTTCATTGCCTCTATTTCTGCAGTGTAATCATTTCCTGTCCTCAATATGTCAATTATGCGCACTGCCTCCCGTAGTCCGCTCATCATTGCACCACCAACTGTGTCAGGATGCTCCTTGCAGGTGGCCTCACCAGCAAAAAATAAACAATTATCAACAGGCCGACCTAATATATCATAGTCTTCTCCGGATGCTCCAACAGCAACATAAGAATACGCACCATAGCTGAAAGGGTCCCTACCCCAGTCTGTAACTACTGATGCAACTGGATCGGGTACTGAAGACTCCCCAAAAAGCTTCCGCAAAACCATTAATGCATGACCCACATGATCAGACGAGCTCATATTTTGGCCATCTATGGCAGCTTTACCGACCAACAAAGCAATAAGAACAGGAGCCCCAACAGTTTTCCTGACATTCCAGAACATGAAGCACTGCCCCCTCATATGTGTTTCCTCAGCAGTGGCTCCAAAGTAATCCACAGAATCATCCCAGAAAATTTCTGGAAATTCCAAAACTACTTTATTAAGAACTCCAAAACCAAGCCTCTGGACAGAAGAAAGTTTCCATTGAGGTAATGGCGGGGAAAACTTTATGGCTTCTGCTTTCAAACACCCAAGTGGCACTGTAATGAGGACAGCATCTCCTGAGAACACACTACCATTTGATGTGGAAACTGTCACATTGTTACACCTCCCATCAGTCGGTTTTGAGTCCTTGGTGGTATATGACACATCTGTTACAACATGGTTCAAGTGAATGTTAAGTCCTTCTCCAAGAGACTCAACAACAGTACTATATCCCCCTTTAATCATACAATGAGGACCTCCAAATCCTCCATAAACATCATCTTGATTCCAATAGGGAAGAGATACTTCCTTAAGCAAAGCAGCACAACCATACTCCAAGTGCGCAAAATGCCAATCCATGACCCTCCTCTCAAGAGGACTCAAAATCTCTTCTTCAGAATATCTTCTTTCACGAACTCTGACATCAATATTCAATTTTTTGGAAGCAAGGATACTATCTCCTCGGTTTTGATGTTCAGTTTCTCCATTGTTAATTCCTAATCGAGCCATTCGGCGCCTGCTGAGGGCATACTCAAGACCATCCTCAAGAGACATCCTCATTGCTTGCTCCCCTTTCTGTGCAACAAGCAGTACCATGTCATCAAGGAGGCTGTTGTATTCTGCTTCCAAAGCTTCATCTAGATCTGCAGGAACTTTGTGACCTGTAACTATATCATAAAGAGGGCAATCACTGTTCAAAACAGTCAGCTCAAGGCCCAACTGAGCACAAACCAAAGAAGAAGGATCTGGTCTTCTTTCAGTATCCACATCAGCCTCAACACCTGTAATAATGCTAGCCCCAAGATCCACTGGAACTGAAAGAGATGAGCGATCTGTATAAACACGACCACCTATCCTACTCCTAGCCTCAAGTACAATGACAGAGAAACCCTGACGCTGCAAGTGACGTGCTGCAGTTAAGCCAGCAGGACCGGCTCCTATAACAATTATTCTTTTTCTTGCTTCTGAATCACACTGCAGATCACGGTTTCCTTCGCTGAGGTCACTAGAAGGAAATTGAACACTGCCAGAATCATGAATTGGCTCTGGGCATACAGTTGGGACTGTTTCAATATCCAACATTTCAAAAGACTGAACAGTACTTAAAATATCTGGAGTGACAGTCCTGTTCGGTGGTTTTGCATCAATAGAACCATTTTCCTGGTTATTATCACCAGGACATTCAACATTTTCAGTTGAACAAGGAGTCTGATCTTTTGTGGCTTCTGATGCCTGATTTTCATCAACCACTTTTGCACCATTCTTTCCTTCAATGGAAGCGTCAGTAGCCTTTATCTGACCAAGGATAAATGAGACCCCCTCCTCTGAATCTGCAATGGAGGCCCCTGAACTTGCTTCAAACTTCTTTTCTTCTAGCAGTTTGTAATTCAGCTTAGCACTAGGTTCTGTTTTATCCTTCTTCGATGCAATTCCAACATTTATATAACCCTGTATAAGTTTTAGTTAGCAATGAAATTTTAACACAAGAAAATTGGACTTAACTGAATCACTGAAAGATCCTTTACAAAATTGAACCGTGAATTACTGCAGAACTCAGGACAATAAGAATAACAAGTACGAATATTACATATGATAAGGAACCAGAATATGAATAACAATTTGGAATTTGTAAATAAACTTACACTTTGATCAAGAAATGTATATATCTCCCTAATAAGGCAAGCATGAGATGGTTCATCTTCTGAAGGAATATCACTGACTCCACACTCAGAAAGAGGCAAAACACGGCTAACATTTTTACTCCAAAGACCTAAAATCTGATTCCTGAAAAAAGAATTGTGAAAAACAGCAATTCAATGTGATTAGGCACAACAATTCATAAAGGCTCGGACAAATAAAGCAGTAACATAGTAACCAGCAAAGTCAGTTCTTGAAAGGCATAGGCATTGTATGTACAGGAACTTGCCATAGAACCGCACTGCCCCATTAATTCTATACACACAAACCTAATGATACAAATATAAATATTTCAAACTCCTAATACCGTCCCTTTCTCTCACAACAGATCTGAAAACCATGTTTTGTTGAACCCAGTATCCAACTTCAGATTAATAGTGTTCTTTCATGATAGCATGGCATAGAAGAAAGCTAATAATAAATGGTTGTTGGCTTATATGTGAAAACTTTAGAAGCCAGACTTCTTAGAAGGTCCAAATAAGAATATAGAAGAGAAACTGCAGAGATAACTCTAAGGCAATCTTATGATGACAACTTTTCCATAGAAGTTGAGGGACCAAGAGATTTCTTTTGTTGGTATATTGGAGCCAATTTTCGTAATCAAAAATGAATACCTACATTTTTCCTAAATTAGTGATTGATGTTTTAACTTTTACCCATCTTTATAGTATTTTACGTAACTATCTATAAATCAATCAAATGATTTTGAGTTTCAATATGATCCAAATATTTTGAAGGGAAAAAAAAGGGGGGCAGAAAACGTTGTTTTCACGGTAATATCTTGTAACTACACCAAATAGAGCACTAACAGTTTAAAGAGATAAACACAAACCTGTACTCCAAATATTCCTGAAGCCCGCCTTTACGCTTTAAAACTTCCTTAAACTTAATTCTCTCAACTGGACCGACAGCATGAGCTTTCAGGCCCGCTGATACCGCTGCTGCACCACAAGCTTCAGCATCTGTCACTAAATTTAAAGAGGAACCAAACTTGTCTCGCACTCTTGAAGATCGATCGCCATCTATAACCTGGTGACTTTCAAGAAATCTTTGGTCAAGCATTAAATTCTCCCAATCAGCATCCCCCTCATAAGCCATGTCCCTGTGCCTATGCCTCTTGGGCTTGCGCAAACGCAGGGAGGCAGATACCTTTTTATCAGTGTTTCCTGAACTAGATGGGCATACCACCTTTTCTAGATAACTTACATTTTGGTCTGGACTGGTAGATGGAGAAGAGGCTTCATTGGCTTCCTCGATAAGAATAGGATAACCAGTCACCTTGGACGTATCAGAAGATCTATTTTGATTTAAAGTAGAGAGGCACATTTGACGTGAGGAAGCAACCTCATTTGGATGAAGTCCTTGGGAGGATGGCTTAGAGATATCACAGGTTCCAAAGGATCTCTCTTGTTGATCTATCTCTGAAGTAAACCGAAACTTATGTATTCCAGAAGATGTAGCAGTACCATCAGATATCATAGGATTCTCCTTTTCTGAAGAAACTGATGCAATATCTGGCTCCTTGATGCAAGCATTTGAGTCATCAAACTTGCCAGACATTTTTCGCACCTCAGATGCTGCCATGGCTGACTCTGATGAGCAAAGCTGAATCTGCTGGGAAACTTCCGGACACGAATCACAAGCAAACCCATTCTCATACTTCACCGCTTCCCCTAACTTAATATGGCAATGAGAAGAATTTTTGTTTGATGAAGGATGTTCATTTAGATCTTTGGAAGCATTTTCACAGTGTTCAATATCACCACCCTCAGATTTGATATCCAATAAATAGTTTAAACCAATGTTGAACTCGCCCTTATTCAAACCATGGATTTCTTCCATCTGCATTGGTCCAGATATGGAATTGGAGACTTGATCATCCTGCCCAAAAGTACTCTCCTTTCTAATAGAACAAGGCTTCAACCCATCTGTATTTTCAGTTTCCAGATTAACCTTCTGGCAGGAATCATAACACTTGTCCTTAACTTGATGGCAATTACACAATTCTGTGTTTCCATTGCAAATCTCTTTTGAGCCACAGGTACACACACCATGTCCCTCTTTAAAATTTGGGGCACTTAGGTCCACCATGGGGTTTTCATGAGTTCCTTCAGATTGGGATTCAAGAGGTGCACCATTAGGAGCAGGTACCTCTGAACACTGATTTAGAGAAGCATACAAAGGTCTCCTTATAGCCACATTCTGAAGACTCTCTGAAGCACATTCACAGGTAGGGTTCAGATCATCTTCAGTTTTCTGATTCCCACTTTTCTGTCTCAGATTAGGAGATGCGCGAGTCTTCTTAATGGAACCAGATTGGGCTTTCAGGATGTAGGCTGATAACGAGTCTTCCAGATTTTCATCCATAGAATGACTAGAACCTTCCCCCAGCGAAGTGCCTGCCACATTTTGATCTTTTGGCGGACTATATTTGAATCCCAGAGACTCTAACCCGGAATCAGTTGCAGCACGGCTATCAACTGCTTTCTTTGGATAATCAGTCTTGCTTCTCCTCACTTTACTCTTAATTCCACACCCTTCGTCCATTGTTGCATCAGATCTATTACCACCCGTTTTGTGGCCATTCTCCCCCGTCTTTGATGGCACTTCCACGTCCAGGGTTTCATCCTCCAAAGGCCCCTTGCAGGACTCAACCGTACTCAAGGCACAACCCCTAATCCTTACGGTTCCAGATCCACCATCTTTCTTGGGACCCTTCAACTTTTTCCTAAAACTAGCCAGAGTATCATCCATTCCCCCCAAATCTACACTCTGAACTGCCATCTTCCCCCCCATAACCTTAGCCTTAGTGCCCTTTTGACCTTCGAACTCCAACCCCACCTTAACCTTCTTAGGGTTTCTCATCTTCTTCACCTTCAACAGAGACCCAATCGGCTCGTCGTCATCTGAATTGAGGCCAATTCCAACAGGCTTTGACCTTTTCTTCAACCCAGACTTCTTCTCTTCACCCTCCATATCTCCTTAACCCTAGCTTCAAATCCACACCCTTTAGCAACCTTACCCCAGCTTTACCAAGCAAATCCACATGCAACGATCTGGAATAGGAATCAGCATCTTCAACCACTCTATTACCAAAACAACAAACCTCATTTTTCACATACAACTCAATCTCCAAAAGCATTGAAAACCAAAACAACAATAGTGAAAAATGAGAAATTTAAACAAACCCAATTTACCCAAATACACAAACAAACCTATCAAACCCCAAGAATACTCCCAACCCTTTTAAAAAAAAAAAGGAAAACATTCAAGCCTAGAGCTCAAGCAAATTGAGATTTCCTTCAACCTAACACAGTCCTAGTAACTCCGAATACCAATGAGGTTCTCTTCACTCCAATCTCCAAAAGAAAAAAAAACACCTCAACAGAATACCAACAATCACGAAAAATAAAAACAAACCTAGGGTTCCTGATAATGCTACTAAGGCCCTAGCTGGGCACACGAAATCAGAAAGAGAGTGAAGGTAACGGAATTAAGACCTGTTTCCGATGAAGCTCCGACAGGGTGACGCAGAATGGATTTTGACGAGTGAAGCGATGCGCGCGTTAGCGTAATTTGATGCAATTGAGAAGGTCCGCCCCTATATACTGCGCCGCGAAGGAGATGAGCGAAAATAGTCTAAATTAAAAAGTGATGTGAATTGTGAGGAGAGAGAAAAAGAAAATAGAAAATAACGAACGTAATTTGATTTGCCCCAACACGACGTCTGTGTGCGGGCAGGCAAGTGAGGTGTGGTCTGTGGTAGAGACCCAAACCAGAGAGAGAAATAGAGAGATTCTCTACACTCATATGCTACTCTCTATATATACGCACACAAGTTTCCACGGATTATGGCCCATATTTCCTAACCTTCGTTTCCAATTATTACTACTAGGAATAGGATAGGTGGTTTTTCATGACAATCTATTATCTATATTTGTGATCCTCAATTTATAATTTCTTGATGTTAGTCAAAATGTGGGTAGGAGTCGTGTTAATGATCTATAAAAGTGTGCGGTGCAAGCATACTGATGAGACATGACAGTAGCGAGAGTATTTGTAATTAACGGTATTAACGGTCAAATTTAAATTACAGTTGAATATTAGTATTTAAATTTTAGAGGCCGTATTTAGAAGAAAATTATTAGTTTTCAAATATATAGTAATTTTTTGAAAATTCAAAGTATGGGAGGTGCATTCCCTCCTGAAACTCTTATGGTCAAATATCTTTGTTTCCAAATGTGATGAAATCAATTTGTGGTGGAAATACAGTGCTCGGAGGATAAACATTGTATGTATTGATGGGATCAAAAACATTGTATGTATTGATGGTTAACAAAAATGAATATATCTCCCGCGAAAAAATATGTTACGACAATAACTCATTACTTATATTTTCTTTACAATAAATTTTATTTCAACATATAAAGTAATGCGTGTGAAGAATTTAAGTTTATGAAACTATATATATTATAGTGTTATTAGAAGTACCTTACATCATACAAACAGTTTATTACTTCAAATCCAATTAACTACAACGTCAACTTTGCTTTTGTCGTCTAAATTTTAGGGCAAACATGTAATATTGCCCTAAGTACAATAGATTTCATCAATATAGCGAAAAAAGAGAATTGAAGACAAGCAAAATTAAAATAGAGGGTGTACAAGTTTTAAGAAAATATTGTGAAGAAAACATTAAAAAAAATTAATAAGTACAATCAACAAGTAAACAACAAACAGGGATCGAAAGGTTGTCATGATTGATGTCTTGATGAGCTCTCTATTTTACACTCAAATGTCACTAGGGAATTAGTCTTATGTTCTTCTAATGTTAATGTTGGTTCAAAATGAGTGTTTAGACATAAATTTTGATATGATGGTTTCCTTAAACGCTACAAGGCTCATTTTGTTAAGATTTCACCCAACAACCGGTTTAGATTATAAAGACACATTCAGTCATGTTGTCAAATCAACCAACATTTAGACCGTTGTAAGTCTTGTTTTCTCTCGCTACTGGTTTATCAAATAATTTGATGTCAAAAATGTGTTTATTCATGGTCATCACCAAAAACAATCCACGGGAAACAACCACTCGATTTTACAAATTCTCCATATCCTCAACACGTTTGTTGTTTACAAAAGACCTTATATGGTCTCAAACAGGCACCCTGAGTTTAGTACCATCATTTTACGACCTATATTTCTTTCTTAGGCCTTACTAACAACAAATCTTTCTATTCATCTATAATCATAGACAATTGCAAGTTTTCTTACTTCTTTATGTTGAAAACATCATTCTCACAATATCATTTAACCATCTTGTTGATTATATCACCACTCACATATCCCTCGACTTTGTTATGTTCGATATCGGTTATTCTTACTTTCTATTCATTAATTATAATTGATTTAACTTTTTTTTTTCAGAAAACAGCTAAAGTGCAAAACTACGTCGTCTTGGGGTTCGGGCCCCCAAGACTTAAATCCTGATTGGAAGCTTGGGCTTTGACTTTGGGCTTGAAACCTTGATGGGCTTCAAGTCCTTGATATTGGGTATGAACTTCGCGCCTGGCTTCATGACTTGTTCCGAACCTGCGTACAAAACGCACGGCTAAGCGGAGCCCCGGATGTGCCCGGGAAACCGTCTCCGGCGTGAGAATAAGTCACTTTGCACACAAACGAGATTTTAACCAGCTAGTGTTTCGGGATCAAACAATGTCAGAACAAATTAATCCGCGAAGAACACTAAGAACCTACTTCGAGGAAGTTTGATGATCACGGAGAATAGTCAAGTATTCGACCCGACCTCCTGTTTTCCTGAAGTTTAAAAATCTTAATGCTTAGTGCAGAGAGTGAGATATAAAT
>JAYMTK010001724.1:0-15594 GCA_036897405.1 Pelargonium myrrhifolium | reverse complement strand
ACCGCTGGCAAGGAGGCTCGAACCCGAGACCTCAAAGAAAAAACACAAGTGCTTAACCACTTGGACCACATGCCTTTGGTAAGTATAAGCAATTTTCAAGTAAAGAATCTGATTGCCACCAACTTTCAGTGTATAAATAGCACTAAACAGATCTAAGAGATAATTATTAAGCATCACTCAGTATGTAATTTGCTGAACCCAAAATGTCTCATTGGACAAACAAAACTTTGTCAAACCCAATACTGGCCAGTGCATTTTAGTGACAGCATCAGCACCTATTTGGTGAAGCTAGTGCCATTCCTAGCCAGATAGTAAAGTTGTGTGTGCCTGCATGTTCTAAGAAATATTAACCTCCAAATGGATAATGAATGACACTTTAATACTTTCGAGTTTTGATGGCATGAGAAAATAATCAAGCAAGGCAAGGATCTGGAACTAGATAACAATCTGAAGCATCAGGAAGCAGATGGCACGAGAAAATAATCAAGGATGACAAGTTCATTTAACAGATCACAAGTGCCGGCATATATAGACATTGACAGAGTGAAGTTGAGATAAAATGCTCTGACACCATGTGAGTGATTGGGATACATATAATGACTCGGGCTTCCACCACTAAAAGATTAACATTATTAGTATTGTTTCACTTGCACCATTGTATCTAGCTCATCTATTTTATATCTATCCGATGTGCGACTTTACCACCCACTTCAACTGAAATTAGTATAAGATCAACTTAAACTATGTTTAGTACATACAACAATATCAAAAAAAAAGCCTCAACTCTCAAGAAGCCTAGAGAAACAAAATGTTTTTATTATCATACTAGTCTCTTGAAATGATTTGTAGGTAATGTTTCATGTTTCAAGAGGAAAGGGGGATGTAATAAAAGCATTCATGAAAAATCATTTTTTAACAATTAGATTCTTTAACTAAGGCTTAAATTAGTGTCATAAGAATTGCTATAGGCCGCTACCACGTGTAGTATGTGTATTTCTTTTTCAAATAAAAAAAAAATCAACAGCAAAAACTTGCTTGTTATCGGTTATCACAGTTTCCTCGTATCGATAACTTACTTGAAAAAACTCAACTTTAAATGGAAATGTTTCCACTTCTTTGCGAGCAAAGGAGTTTATTTTGCTTTGCAAAACTAGCATCAGTCGGTGTAAACTCTCTTTGTTCAGTATCTGCTTATATATCATGCGAATATCTGCTATTCGGATTTCATCAGTTCCACAGAAGATAACCAGTATCTGCAAAACAAAATAATAAAGAGTGACATTACGGCACAAGAACTCTTCCACAGTAAAAGTTGCTTAATAATCAGCAGTAAAACAAGTTATTTGGGAGTATTTTCAATGAATATGTACAAAATAGTAAATGCTTCCAGCTGGAACAAAAATGAGATGCAATGAAGGTGTTTAACCAAAAGTTTGCAGTGAAGGTGTTCCACAAACCGGTGAGATGAGCAATAACAAATAAGTAAAAATAATAGAAACATGTGTATGAATTAACTGACTAAAGAACTATACTAAGAAATACTTAAACATATCGTGCTTGCTTATTAATCTTGCAAACCCTATTTACCTCTACCAAACATGTACTGACAAAAATTATCATATTCAAATTATAGAACTTAACAAATCACTTATCAATGAGTAAAAGTTGGCAGTTGAAATTAAAACATATTGATTCATCATTTTCAGAAATATATTGGAATTTCCAGAACCAGGTACTCTCTAACACAAAATTAGGCAGTTGAACAGAGAATAAATAAATAAAAACTGCAGAATAATCAAGACTGAATAAAAATCAAAGTGCAACCCCAAACAGAACACAAGCCCTAGACAAATCCTTCATCCAGTTGCTAAACCTAAACGAGTTCAGATATGAGTCAAATTAAACTCAAAAAAATATCATTTTCAACTTTTTGGCTTACTTGAGGTCTTCATTTTCTGCAAAAGAAAAACCACATATACCTCACAGAGATTTACATTCGTTCTGTTTTACTTTCTCTGCTTTTCCAAGAACACGGCAAAATAAATTCATTTTCCTTTCATTTCTTTTCCTCTGTATTTGGCTCACAAAACCATTAGAAAATCTAAAGCTGTGAACCTTACAAAAGCAACTGTTTTCTCATCAACCATACCAAACAGCACTCATACAATACAACGAATAGGTAAGAAATATGCACAAACAAACGAAAACCCCTCACAGTCAGCAAGTACTGGAACTAGATTTGTGAATGTAAATGACCTTTTTGGAGGGGCTGGAGCGGAGGGGGAGGCAGATACGGAGGTGGTCGAGGCTGGGACTGTTGCCGAAAACAGAACGGAAGTCGGAGAGGGAGCGGTTGATCTCAGAGTCGGAGACGTCGTAACCTCTATCGCTCAGCATCTCCAGCACGTTCCGGCGAGCAAGATAGTACCTGTAGCTCTCCAGGCTTCCTTTGTCTGCACAGTTCAGGATGCAGCACTCTCCTCCTCCGCTGGTTGGAGTTGGATCCATTTTCTCGCGGCTAAGCTTCTGTGAAGTTCGTGACTGCTCCGCAATGAAGCTCAGGCTGAGACCTCAACTCAACAGTTTGTGTAACGTGGTTTGGAAGGAAGACGGACGCCCCGTACGAGCCCTGTGGAGTGGAGGGAGAGCTGGTGGCGTGCGTACCGTGTGTGTGAGAGGGTTACTCGCTCGAGTAGGTTCACCACATATACTCGCTCTACTTGTTAACCAACTGTTCATTGGACCCACATGCTGTCCATTGTCTTTTTACCCAACGTTCACTCCATTCCATTTATTTTTATTTATTAATTAAAAATTTCAACTAATAAATCATAACTGAGATTTCTTTCACTTGTATATTTATCAGACTATAAATTAACTAAATCATGAGTATATGTTAGTTGCACATCATTTTCGACAAATAACAAAATAGCACATACAAACCGTGTGTAACAGTGTGCTGCCACAGACTGACCTCTCCAGGTTACCAAAAGCGTGAAACGTTCCAGCCGTTGGGTCTGTTTAGACATTCGAGTTGTAAGCGAGTGCATCTCACGCATATTGTGTTGGGCTTACCTTATAAATCAAGTGGGCTCATTTAGGCCCATCCCAGATCGGCCCAAAAGTATCCAAGGTCGTTTCGTGTCGGTTCACTCATTTCAAGCTTGTTGTTCTGTTACTAGTTAGTCTGAGAAAGTGAAACAAGAGAGGTGGGAGGGTCATCATATGAAGCAGCAACAAGAAGGTAGACACGAGAGGAAATGGAAGCAACACAACCCCAAAAAAGACGAGAAAGTCCTTGTCATCTTCGCTTATTAACAATCTTGATGATGGCTGTCTCATGCACATCTTCAGCTTCCTATCTCCTCTTCCAGGTATTTGTCTCGCTTTGCAACTCCTGTTTTCTGATTTGCTCTTTTTTATTAGGGTTCGTTTCTGCTAAATCTAATTTTGCACAATTGATCTGCTTCGTTGAACTGGTGGTTTATAACGTTGGGAATTTTAAAAATGTGAAATTGGTATGAAGAGAAAACAGTGGTGCGGTTAATTTTGGGTTGGTATTAATGATTCAGGCATCTGAACTTTGTAAAGTTACAAACTTTTTTATGAGGAGCTTTGAATTGCAAAGGTTTTGAATTTGTATGATGAGTTCAGTATTCTTGAGCTCACATCTTTTGGTTATTTGGATTTTGTAGCTAAAGATTTAATAGCCAGTGTTTCTGGGAAATGTAGTTTATAAAAAAAAATCATCTCTACTTGTGTTTGACTGTATGAACTTTATTTCACTTTTCTGTAACACTACGGGGAATTGCACCCATACTATTGTTACCGTTTTAGCAAAAACTGAAATTTTGATCTCAAATGAATAGTAAGTCAGCAAATAGGATTCTAGTGGCTCAATAGGATCTGCTAGGTGAGTACTTGTAGATAACAGCTTTCTGGGGCATTGATCAAATGAGAGTGGAAGTAGACAAGTGGTTATATACTGGTATTGGAGAGGCTTCATGAAAAGTGAAAGAAAAAAAAAAAAAAAGGATCCTTTTAGACGATACTGCAATTCCCGATGCTTTTCATTCTGTATGGGAAGTGTGTTGTGTGTATAGGATTTCATTGTAAGCATAAACTATCTAATGCAGCTGAGGTGTATAATTTTATGTCACTTAAATGGACGTCAGTGTTATTTGGCTTGCATCTATTATTCATGCTGCATATTGTTCTTTGGTGCACGTAAAATGTGATCGTGTGCTATATCTGTCACCAATTGCTATTGAGTTTGCAGATCGGTATAACACCGCCCTCGTTTGCCACAGATGGCGTTACCTGGCATGTCATCCTCATTTGTGGCTGCGAGTAGATCGATCCATCAAAGATTTATCTGAGCCTGGAGCTTTTCCCAACATTGAAGCAGCTGTCTCAGCTGCCAGGTTGGCTACATTTTCACTAGAATTATTTATATATTATGTAATGGATGGCAAAAATAAACCCTTATGTCTTGGTACCATCTAGACCTGGGGACACAATTCTTATTGCAGCAGGTGGGAGTCATTTGGCATCTAATATTCAAGTTACAAAGCCATTGTGCCTGGTATGTTCTATGGTTATCTTTTCAGAAAAGAAACAAAAAATCATGTCAGTTGTTGCTGTTAAATTCTTGTTTATTTACTTTTGAAACCTGAATCCACTGTGGCATTGAGAAGGTCCCTGTAAGCTTGGAGGAAATTTTATTATCTCTTAACAAGGGTTTCCTCAACTTTGAAGGTTTTATGTGAATAATGTTTTATTTATTCTTTGACTTCTTAATTTCCACTCATCAATTGGCTTGTTTTGCCTCTTATTTTAACTTAATTTTCTCAAGAGATTTCCTTGTTTTGTTGATGTTATCATCTTTATATCGTGAAATATTTTGAATAAAAAGTTGTACACAAGTTTTCATAAGAATATTTGTACATATAACTTGTACAAGTTACAAGGGGGACATGGTAAAATTTTCATACTTGGTGTGTTCAGCTTACCACAATTGACAGGATTTGATGTATAAAGGAGTTGTTTTTTCTTCATTACTTCCCCCGTCCCAAAATGAGGGTCCGTTTTTCCTCTTTCTGTTTGTAAAAAGTTCAAGTTAATTAGGATTGAATTTTCCCCCTTGTACCCTCATATGCTCTTATTGTAACAAACCCAATAGGTGATATTGATGGTAATTCGTGCAATAGCTAACTCACCGAAAAAGAAAATAAGACACTCATTTGGGAACCATTTTTTTAGAAAGAGTGGACACTCATTTCGTCTGTAGTTGCCTGACCATTAGGTTGTTTTACAGATACCTCACTTTTCTCCTTGTTTCTTTAATAAACACTCAGCACTACTCAAAAGCCAAAATAATATCTTTTTTATGCAATAACAATTTTGTTCGGGCTCCTCATTCCATTTCAGCACCATGTTTACACCAAATTACTGGCTCCAATCAATGGTTATTATTCTGGCTTATTGTCTTTGAATTGAAGAAAGCAGAACTACAATAGATCAAACATGTCAGTTTTGTTTTTTGTATTACAATGTTTGCTGTTCAGATAGGTGGAGGTGAGCTTCCAGATGAGACAACACTTGCATGCTCTCGAGGTTCAGACAGGTCTGCACGATTTCAACTATGATGTAGCAAGAAGCTACCCCCATACTTCTGGATCGCAATATTTCCAATTTAAACACCCAACTTCATTACACACTTATTTTGTGTTTGGACAGTGCATTGGAGTTCTTGTCTACTTGTAAGCTGGCCAACTTGACGGTAAGAGCAGAGCTTGGTTGCTGTTTGCTGCATAGGAGCGGAAGACTTACTATAGATGGGTGCGTACTTCAATGCGAGACGAATCCATTGGACCATCTCTCTTGTCCAATTGTCAGTACAGCCTTGTTCTCTCCTTTATTAAAGAGCCAAGGTGTCTGTGTCTCGGAAACTCGAATTGAAGGAGGCACAAAGGCTGTCTTGACAAGTGGGGACTTGGCCTTGCAGCGAGTACGAGTTATATATGCTCGCACTTCTCTATTTTTCTGGTTTGATGTAGAGAGAACTAGTGATGATTGATGCACAATGTTTGTTCGAAGTTTTTTGTAGGAAAAACAAATAAACTGTTTGTATTTGCTTAAATGTTTGTAAAATTATTGCGTTCATGTACTATTTGTGTTGTATAATGCACATTTTCTTTTCGAAGTTTGTTAATGCTGAATGTTGGAAATTTTATTTTTATGGGAAAATCTCCAGAGCAAGTGGTTGGTTTTATTAGTGACAAGTTTATCAAGCTTCACACATGCAATGCAACAATAGCAGCCAGAGGTACTAACAGCAAGATCATCTCATGTTCATGTATTCTAAAAGATTATCATGAGATGTTAAGATTTGAAATGAAACAAAACTTTTAACGGTAGATGAGTTCGGATTTTATTACGAGGAACAAAATGATATAAATTTTGCATCTCAAAGCAATACAACATTATCAATGATTGAATATATGTTACAGGTCACAGGACAGAATACATCTTACATGCATCACAACCAGAAAAGTATCTCTTCTGGATTGCACAAAATTGGCTATTCTTCATTACATCCACATTTACTAATTGTCTCGTAAATTTGATCTCCGACCTTCCTTGGAGCGTCTACAAAAGGTGAGTCTGCATGCTTCCATTCGTTTCATGTAGTCCCACCCTATCCTCATTCCACATTAACTTCTGAATCACCTGAAAGTTGTGCACACAGCCAAAGATATCATCAACATGGAAAAACACTACATATGTAGACGGTGTTTCAGCAGGAAAACAATTAAACATACACAAAGAGAAACTTAATACTCCCACTGTCCCAAAATAAATGTACACTTTTGTTATGGTTGGATAATCATGCGTGAATTACCAACAATATTCTTAAGATAAGTTGGTTAGAAGTTAGAACCCCTTAAATTGTTACAACCAAAGGCACACAGGTGTACTAGGGGAAAACCTAACTTCAACTAACTCATCTTTAATCTTCACAATAAATGGAAGTGGACAATTTTTTTTCAAAACCAAGGCTCAAAGTCACTTGAATTCCAATTTTCTAAAGCAAAAAGAAAACAAAGTTGAATTTACTACATTGAAATTTAGTGTTTTCTGCTAAAATTGACGAGCGTGAACAGTGTCATTTATCAATTAGAGTATGTAACAACTCACAACTGTACCTTATCTGTCCAAAAATGTATATTCTAATCAATCACAGAAAATGACAACCCTATACATCATATGAGACTAATAGGAGTGTGACTTGATGAAAGCAATAAAGAAATCACAGATGCTGCTAGTAGCAGTACAAAGGGTATGAAATTATGAAATAAACATACACGTTATATAAATTCAGGACACTTAATGTGAAGAGAACAGGGATTCAAATCTGAGAACTTAACCAGCATGTATGTATGGTGAACTGTTCAGCTGAGAAAATATATTCTCAAATTATTTTGAAAAAAGATGATACGTCACTAATCAAAAGATGCAAAGATGCAACATATATCAATATATCGTCACACAAAGGAGGGGAACGTTGATGAGTCGGGGGTTGGGGGAAAGGATCCAAAAGATAATCGTCAGAATCTTCTAATCCAAGAGTAGAAAATAACATTAGTAAGAATTTACTCAGCCCAAAACCCACTTGCCTGATTGTCCACAACAGACCAATTACCAGGTTAACTAATGTTAATTTGTCTGACTAATTGACTATCTATACATCTATACATATTATAGAAGTTGAACAAAAAAACTGGTTTATATAACGCGTATTAGAGCACCACGTCATCAAAATTTTAATTTTTGCAGAAATTTTTACATAATTGTGTAACTACCCCAATGTCTTATAAGGTAAGTAAATTACTGTAATTAAAAACAAGATTCAAATAAAAAATTATATACCTGAAACGTCACACAAACCCTAATGTAACATTAAGAATATGAAGACAAAAATAAAAGTTCAATCTCGCCACAAGTTAAATACATTGCATACCCTGATTGAGGGTTATAAATATCCTATTGCCGTAAGTTTTTGTAAGGTGTTAAGATGAATTCACCAACAATTTTTTTTTTTGTATATTGTTTTTTTATGCATAGTTTATTTTCAATGGACTAATATTTGTTGTTCTTATTTATCTTTTCCTGATATGTTTTGTGTTAGCATGCATACAAAATTGTAGTTAATGACGGAATCTTAATTTTTTTAATGTTTTTCAGTCATGTGGATAATACAATATGGATGAATTATTCGGGTTCAAAGCTAATACTATTTGGGGTGCTAGATGTAAGTAATTTACAAATCAATCTCTTTTAGGATCATTAATTTAACTTAAATATAACAAAATTTATTACAGATATTTATAATCCGTGCAACGCACAGGGCTTAAACTTTTGATTTTACAAAACCAAACATCCAATCCAACATTCCCATGATAAGTATAATGTGCAGGTATTAATTACTAAAATTTGGAAAGCACAAGCATTGGCAGGTTAAAAATTAAATATTATATCACAGCAGTTACTTACTCAATACACTCTAAAGTAATGGGAAACAGACTCAGTTTCCTGAAGCAGGTCTCCGCTGTACCACCAAATCATCGGCAGAGTAATAATCTGCAATGAGCCGGTACATGTATGATGGGTTGTGCCCTCCACTGTGATACGACAAAAAATCAAAAGTAAATGAATTTATCAAGTAGGAGACAGCTAAGTCTCTGCAGTAGGGTCACTAGGGTGAAGAGTTTTATCAGTTGTACTCACTATCTATAAGTTCAAGTCTTCAGCAATACATATGTAATACTCCCTCTGCCCCAAAATGAGTGTCCTGTTTCTCTTTAATTTTTGTCCCAAAATGAGTATCCTCTTAGTAAGTTAGTTATGCATGAATTGTCATTAGTATTATTATAACAAGTTAGTTAGTATTCCTTGACACATGATTATAAGGATATAATAGTAAATGTACCACACTAACTAACTTCTTCTTAATTATTCTCAAAATAGAAATAAGGATACTCATTTTGCGACGGAGGGAGTATTAGCAATATAGATAAACATTCACTAAAGTTCTTGTTGATTTAAACTAGGATCGAAATTGGCAATAAACTCATGTTACTACGATAAAATTTCTACCGATATCCAACAAATGAGTTAATAGGAATTTGAAGTTCTCCAGCCTAAAGTTGTCTGTTAAAAACAGTTGAACTTACGTGTCAGTAATAAACAGACTAACAAGCTTTGGAGGCACATAATCAAAGGTCGGGTTGACAACATGAAGAAGAGGTGAACCCGTGCTACTTCCAAAATCCATGCAGTCGGAAAATTCTCCAAAATCCAATAGCTCAGATGGGGATCTCAGCTCATTCAGTAAAACCTCTGGATTATGTGGATACAAGGGGCACAACTGGCACGTAAAAGAGAATAATCTCAGCAAAGAACCTAGTAATTATTAGAACTATAGCAAAACATAATCCACAAAAGTATGAACTTTTCTGTAAATAAAGGCACAGTGTTAACTTTGACTATGATGCTTATTGATACATATTGCTGAAGCAAAACAGGCTAATAGAGTGCATCAAAGTGTAGGACCAAAATTCTGATTTCTGATCAACTAAGCTGAGTGCTTGACAATAAATGGTAACTTAGAGAGCAGGACTTGTACAATTAGAACTAGAAACTCACTATAAAGATGTGCTGGTTTTCAGAACATTTAAATGTTTGTGATCCATAGCTACAAAAGCTAGCATGTAGAAGTAATTATTTGAACTCAAAGAGGCTAAGGATTCTCAAAAAATTATATTCCATCTAATTTGGCATTGGACTAAACCTCTTTTTCTCTTCTCTATCACGGTTACTGTTGTCAGAAAACTTGTCTACTGTATCATGCAATTACCAAGAATGTTCATCAAGGACAGTGAATTAGAAAGGAAGTTTAGAGATATGCTTCCCAACAATGCAAGAATCAAGAAACTCTATCAAATGATAGAAATAAAGCACAGATCTCGCAGTGTGACAAACTACCTTGTGACTGCCTGCAAGAACAACAAAAGGGACTGCATGCCTTTGAGCTGCAAGTGCAACCATATTCAGTCCAACAGGTGCTATGACCCCACCATTAGCCATTACAGCATGAGCTCCAACAATAACCTGGAAATCGCAAATTTTGTTAGCCTCTGAAAACAGTCCATTAAATACACAACCAAACAAAAGGCTAAACTTCTCAGTTACCATGTTCACTCGGGAGATCATGGCAAAGACTGCAGAATCAGTAATTAATGTTGTTTGCAGACCTCTCGCTACCAATTCTTTTGCAAGAAGATGTCCCTTGTACCTGATTGAGCCAAGCAGCATTACAAAGAGAACATCTATGGTAAAGCAGCAAAAATACATTTTCTTTGCTTATAGAATTAGCTATCTGCTTTACCAACCTTGGAGCACCTTCTGCAACAAATACTCGGAATGACCTTTTTTTCTCTTTTGCAGCACAAAGGAACTCCAGCACTGTTTTTGAGCTGCCTAAAGTTAATATAACCTCACTGTCAAAACATTCAACAGTTCAAACCAAACAATATGTCAGATATGAGAAAAGTAATAGAACCATCACAAAATTATGGTAACCAAAAGAAGAGGAGAAAAACCACAGGCCTATATTATATATGTCTAGATGTGTTTGCATGGGTTAACGTGAGTATGGTCAAGAATTATAACCTACCAAAATTAGCTCAACTCTTTCACTGCATATACACACTCCATTCAATAAAGATAATCATCCCAAATTTTTATTTATCAATACTTTATATTACCTTTTTGTGCTTAAATCTACCAACCAAACTAGACCGATCAATGTCCCACATATTGTTACGAAGTCTGTCACCAACCAATAACATAAGGAGAAAGCACAGAGCAGCAAGCAAGCATAACTTAGCAGGGTATCTGATCAATGTGATCAAGCTCTTTACACCTCACATGCTATCCAGTATAAACAAAATTCCACTTTATACTGGTCGTCAATTAACATAATGGTCCATGAATCTTGGGTCACTAAATTAATAAAGATCCAATGTAGTCAGATTATTCACAGCTGATCAAAAAATGTAGCCTCATAAATAGCCCTTCAGTAAGTGCATAAGTGGATTCACACTAAGGAAGTTCATGAAGTTTAAAAGTAGAACACTCCAACCATGACCTGCCTATTATTTCTATAAATGGATCAAATTTCAAAGTAATGAAATGGCTCTAAAGCTATTCCAATGAAAACCAGATAGATAAGTTTGTTAATGTTGCACATTTCCGTCCCAAAATGAGTGTCTTGGTTTCCTTTTTAAGTAAAATTCAAGAGAAGTTAGTGCTGTATATCCTCTTATATCCTCATGGGCTTGTGTTCTAACAAACTCAAGAGATAGTAACTAACTTATTACAAGGATACCATTGGTAATTCATGTATAACTACCTTTTTAAAAGGGAAAGAGGACACTTATTTTAAGACAGAAATGCAATAGAAACAGGACATTCATTTTGGGACAAGGGAGTATAAAGGCAAGACAATCTGCATCCAAATTAGCTAACTGGAAAATATCAGAATTTTCTACGACTCACCAACGATCACCATGCTACCCTAAGAATCACTACATTTCCTTTTCATATAAGAAAGCAACCATGCAATAAGCCTTGTTTACATGTTAAAAGATCCAACAAAGTGGTGTACAGGGTCCAAATTTGCACAGCCAACTTGTGTCTCTGAACCTTTAATTAAATATTCTCAAAAAAAAAAAAAAAAAAAAAAAAATGCAAAATCCCCCAACTACAGTGAACTAAAAGTCTAACAAAATATGCATTCCACTTGTATGAAATAACAAAAAACAGTAATAGCCAAAGTTTAGGAGACAAGGTACTTTTGGTGAATATGCTCCACAGCTTGCTCAGCTATCTGTTCGTGGCAAGTGGTAATGTCTTGAATAAGTTCATTAACAGCCTCAATGACATCATGCTTTAATTTCCGACTTCTTGAATTTTTATCATTAGCTGCAAACGAAAGTAGATCATTAAGTATCAAAAGTCATAAATCAGTTAAATCGTAAGAAGAAAATAACACCACATTCAATCCTAACTCTTGCCCAACAGCTTGTCATGCCACTATGAAGAATTTTTTTTAAAGTGATCACAGACTAATTTTTTTATTAAAAAATAAATAAATAAATAAAAGTGATCTTTTTAGTGAAGTATGTGCAAGGCACTTGGAAAATAATGGGAGAACTCACACTTGCTTCTTCCTTCAGAATCACCCCCTGATGAAGAAGTGTGAGGAACAGCAGCAGAGTCATGTGTGTCCTCAAGAAGGGTTTGCAAGGAAGGTGGACGCAAAGTGCTTCTGGCTGCAGCAGCAACAACAGCAGCTGACAAAACTGGGTGATCATCTCGCTCAGCATCATATTCATCATCACTTTCACCGGACAAGTTCAACCCAGCAATAGCAGCTGTTGCGAGAGAAAGATCCTCTTCCCTAATAATATGCAAAACACGTCTCACAATATTGCCCACAGCAAGCTCTGCAATTGTATGAATACAATATGTAACATAGCAAACAACACATAAGCCTCAAGTATCCGCATATGAATATGAGAAGTACAAATTATAACATCACAGGGAAAATAGCTCAAAAATGAAAACAGCTGCACAAAATACCCCAAGTTCCTGATACTAGACTAATTAGCAAGTAACATAGTATACCATAAACAGTATGACTGTAATGGTTACCATGCATATATAATGATAACAACAGCAAGCAACTTTGTTAATTGCAATAAACAATTTTTCTAGAAACTTAAGTTGCGAGTAACATCTTCACAGGTAAGAGAAATTACTCCGGGCTTACTTCACTTGGTTTGGCAGCTAAGCAGAATTGTTGTTTAGTGATAGCATACATAAGAGCCATTCATGCAACATGAACCCTTGTGTTTAGAACAAACAAAGCACTTACATGTTATACCATTGAAAATCGAGTGAAATACATACCCACGGGATTTGCAGCTATCAGCTTCTCTCCAACAGCTTTGACTGCATCAATCAGAGCACTGGCCTGGTTTGTGTGTGGTATTCGCTGTTGAGAAATCACTGATCGAAGCAATTCAGCAGCCAACCTTGCCGTTGCCTGCGAACCCTCAATCTGTCTGCCGTCACAAAGAGATGGGAAATGGTGTTAAGTTCAAATTCTAACACAGATATGTTCATAGAGCTGCGCCTCTAGTAATTTAAAACATATATGAATTTACCTTTTCTTTATCTTGATGATAAAATCATTCACAAGGACCTGCACATCCGGCATGATTATTACCGAAATTCACCTGAAATTGGTGCAGAAAATAGCTAAGCATCCATTTAGTTTTCTGAAAATTCAAGAAAATAAAAGAAATCAAGGTTTTTCTCTAAAGCATTCCTGCTTCAGAGCCCATGAAAGGCAGCAACCACCCTAACAAAACTGAGCCAAGCAAACCTAAAATTCTATGATGCTTGAACTTTCAGTTCTGGTTTTCCTTAGATTTCAACAAATGAAGTTCCCAAAACCAATAAATTAAATGCCAAAACCAACATTTTCATCTTAACAGATTTCACCCGACAGTATACGACTTAAAAACTAAAAAATAAAAGGTTAAAAATATATTACCAAAAAAGTATTGAGATTTCCCATACTTTGTTAACCCAGACAAAACCCTCCACTGTTTGGCTGCTGGGAAAATGGCAGAAAAAGAAGCAAATTATAGCAATCCCTGATTTTCAATCATTTCGAAGCCGATGGAACCAAACCTTGAACTGGAGTTTTTCCAGCACAAGCAGTTAATTAAGCCTATTTCTCGAATATAAAACACTAGACCATCCCTACAAACAGCTCACTTATTTTCCTTCATTTTCTCGGAAACCAAATAGGCATGAATTCCAAAAAAACACAAAAAATAATGCAAAATTAGAAGTGAATTACATGTGTATGGTACGGGAGTGTAACTTACAGGTGAGATCGAAGAAGCACACGTAGCAGAGAGGCTTTCGATGATGCGAAAGCGTGTCTAGCTTTTAGCTCCGATGATGCTTCACTGTTCCTCACAATTCAACTCTGTCCGCTGTGCGCAGGTTTTTGCCTTGGTTTTGGACTCGCAGGTGTTTGGGCTTGTACACAGAGGGACCTGGAATGTCTATAAGCCCACTTTCTCACTTGGGCTTGCTTAGCCTTGTTCGGAAAGATTTTTTTTTAACATAAAATTAAAACTTTATTATTTCCTATCAGACAATAATAAAACCATATGTAAATGGGGGACTGAAAACTAATTTTAGGGCCACTTGTTTCACATACCAACTTGTAAACAAAAAAAATTATACTACCAACTTGAGTTATAATGGCTAAAACATCATGAATAATCAAACTGAAGGCATTAGAATCCTCCCACCAGCTTGAATAATCAAGTTGAAAGAACTAAAATCCTCCCCTCTAGTCTGAAGAACACAAACAACTGAATACGACTAACGTGGAGTTTAAGGTGATCACGCGAAGGGTTCTGTAATGTCACCACCGGGTCTGCTATTTGATTTGGCAGCAAACTCAAAATTTGATCGGAGGGCTTCAATCGAACCACTACCTTCTCCTTCTTGTAACCACACCTCTTGTTACCTTGCGCATGCACTAAACAAAAAACCTACTGCGAATTTATATCGTCACTGCTCTACAAATCCTAACAACTCTTAACTTGCTATCAAATCAAGAGTCGTTATCTTAACGAGAAAGACCACAATTTGCTATCTGCAAATTCAAGAGACCGTTGTCGCTCTGAAAATCAAAAGCAGCTATTTGATCTAATTTTACTTAGTCAAATTCAGAGTCCAAAACTGTATCGTATTAGTGTTCTTATCCAAGTCAAGGTAAGGCGGGATGGTCCAATACTCTGACTCGGGTCTTCGGGTATGTGGTGGAGTAGTGCACAAGTCCGGTTCTGGCCTGTAGCCTGCGCAGGTTGCACACCGTTAAGCAGAGCCCCAGGTTTGTTTCTGGGGCACCGCCTCCGGAGTGAGAAAAAGTTTATACACAAACGAGTTTTTTAAGGAAAACGTAAAGATTAAAGATCTTCGTACTTCGTCTAGAAGAATCATGAAGAACTCGATGAAAACGAAGAAGGTTTGAGAGCGTTTTCAGATTCAAGCAAGAAAAGTTTTAAATATTTAATTCACTGAACGTTTACATGTGGTTTGTGAGCTTATTTATAGAGCTCACCTTACCTGACACATGGTGGCCTCTGATTGGCTAGGGTCAATGTGGGTCCCGCGGGCTTTTTAGTCTTTATTCGATGTTGGTTCTTCTCCCCATCAGTTGGAAGGGACTCTTAGCCCTGCGAGGTTGGGAGCCATCAGGCTCTCTCGTTTATGCAGTCCTATTTAATTAGAGGTGAGAGTGGTCGTTCGCACTCTAGTTGTTGTAGTTCGTCTCCCCGAGCCTTCGATGGCCCATCCAACTAAGGATGAGGCATGTTCACCTTGTGGCAACCTTATATGAATGCACGCGGGGGACTGCAACGCGGATGGGGGGGG